>DWUN01003594.1:0-11830 GCA_018249975.1 Passova gellias
GTTAGGGTCGGTACCCGCCTGGGGTATTCCGATTGGAAACTGACTCATCATATTTGTCCCGATGACTCCACATCGTCACTTATGTAAATACCTACTTCAAATCACTCTACTTGAGTTGATTTCATAGTGATCGTTTAACAACCTCGATTTTGACAAAAATACTGTAATTTTTACTGCATGTAATTATTCTAGGTCTTACATTTTAAAAAAAACTATGTTTATTAACGTTTATGTCGATGCTATACTTTCAAGCCTAAACCACTGAACCAATTTTAACGAAATGTTCAGAGGATAGACGTGACCTTCGGAAAAGACAGGCTACCTTACGTCGCGAAAAAAGGGTTTTGAAAAGCCTAAAATGGGGGAAGAAAATTTGTATGAAAGTTCGTCATTGTCGAAGATAAAACCATGAAACATAAAAAATAAATAAAAATAATCCTAGCATTATTGAACCTTCGACCTATATGGGGATTTGGGGATGAAAATTACTATTTACATTGGAAAGAAAGACCAAAACATATATGCTTAAAGTAAGCCACAGCAATTTCTATTTGTACAGACGACGAGAAGCGACTTTGTTTTATGCTACGTAAAGACATTCGAAAGGGAAAAATAATTACCATGTTTTTATTCTATTTTCATAAAAATACCATGAGAAACATAATATATTGCTCATAAAGACTATGCACTTAATATGCTTTTAATATATGCATTTCGTTAGTATACATGTCGAAACCACGTATGGTTGACTATCTTTCCTCTACTTACTACAGAAGTATAAAACACAGTTATCTTTTTAGAGTTAAGCAAGAAGGTGGTCACCTACATTGAAGTATCAAGAGCACAATATATTTATAGTCATGACGATTAATTTATGAATGCATGTATTATGTATCCAGAAAAGTGGGTTTTTGATGAACATGGACTAATAATAAGTGCCTGCATACCTGATAATAAAAATACCTGCAGGGTTCTAAGGTACAAGAAATTTGTAATAAAATACAAACAAACAAAATCTATTACCAATGTATTTTATGAGCCGTCTAAAAAGGTATAGTACAAAGGAGGTAAGTATGTGTTTTAGTCAAATATTTTAAACTACGGCACATATCGACATTAAATGTCTTTAGTACGTTGATATGCAATTATCATGATACTTTACGTATACCATTGCATAAAAATGGATAATTCAGTATCACATTGTATGCAGATAACATTGTGTAGGTACCTGTGTCTGCTGTGATTAAGTTGCAAAGAAACTGCCTGCGGCACAAAAAACAAAGAAGGAATACGCGAGACCAATGACTCAATCACGCCTGTTCTAAAATATACGTTAGTTCTAAGAGTAAATAAATGTCTTGGAAAACGTATTTAAAGTAAACTAAGTTGGAAATTAAGATTCAAATAGAAACGTAAAGCACAGTCCGACAGGCGACGGTCGTAAAACATGATGTTTGCTAACCACGAATAGTTGGTGTAGCGTTATTGATCCTTCCAATAATTATCGAACACGTTTCATGTCACCATGTTTGAGCACACATGCTTAACACACATACAAAAGTGGACAGGCATGGCGGAGACACGGCGCGGTGACACTCTTGTTTATAAGTTTACGTACGGAATCGTAGAGGTAGGCAGTAGGTAGAACTAACAAAAACCCGACGACAGTCAAACCAACGTCTGTTTTCTAACTGCTATTGTGTGTACGTGTGCGTGTATTGCTTTCTACATCTGGATCCGCACAATTTTATTAAATAATGTATTATTTATGTTATACTGAAGGAACTTTTAAAGATGACTCAATTTAATCATTGTCGAAGTAGTTAAATTGGTACACATATGCCGCGAATTTAAAAAAAAAACACCTAATCACGCACTACATTTTTATGTGAAGAAAATAACGAACGAGCAAGCATCAATCACATGTGATGTTCAACCTTTATGAATAGAGTTATTGCTGGTATTCATTGTTAATAAGATTGTTAATTCTCTATTAATAAACAATGATAAAACTAAAGGATTAGGAGTGCTAATATAATAATATCGACTCTATTCAAATCTGCCACTTTTGATTGGTGACTTAGTATGCATGTTTAACTACACTCTTTCTATTGAATCATTAATTGATTGATAGTAATATGTATAAAGTATTTTCAAAAAATTAATAAGTAAATAGTATTGTACTGTCTAAGTGACTCTAGAGTAGTTGAATATCGTGACAGTTAAATCTACTTAGTTCTAAAATGTGTTGAGTCGGTAAATGTTGGTTTTCTATCATGTAAATATCGAAATTGTCATGTTTAGCAAGCTGTTAACGGTTAGCTAATAACAATAAAATATTAAGTGCAATTTAAATTTTTAGTTATGTGGTGTGTATCGTAAATATGTGAATTCAGTTAGAATTAGGTACCTAGGTAGGTACTTTCTAATTTTGTTAATTACTGTAACAAATATTGTAACAGGTACAGTGCAATGACGTGCATCTGCTTATATGTACATATGTATTAAATTTTTCACTAATAAAATTAAAACTTTATCAATAATAATAAGTAACAGGTGTTATTTTCTAGTATACTGCGGTTGTAAAACTAATGTAATTTTGTGTGTGGTATATTTCAAAGTTAAATGGTATGGAGTTTTATAAAAAATATTCAAAAGATATACAAATAAAGAAATTTGATAGCAATTTACTAAAATCGACTATTTGTTATTCATAATTCATATTAAATTTATTAGGAATAATTTATATTTACGTATCCCTACGTATATATAAGTAAATAGTTTTCTAGTAAATAAGCGAAATAACTGTCCAGGTTTAAATTGTTTGTTTATCAGTTAGTACCGATGTACATTACCTAGCCAGTAGTTTAACTATAATTATTTATTTCACGACTATACGAGAAGAAAATTTAGTGTGCTCAAGTAATGTACAAACATGATTTAGCGATTTCTTTGACAGTAAACTAGCAACTTGCTTAGATTTTAATATTCATGATCGTGAGTTGAAGGTAATATTCAGTGCATTAATATCGGTACACGCCAACTTTCTCATCCGCATAATAAGTCTGATTAATAAGATTTTATTAACTTCATAGGCGTTACTCATCTGAAATAAAATCTTTGAGCCACAAGTGGTAGTCATTAAATCCACAGAGACCGATATGGAATGAGATAACGAGGCTGAATAGTATTTACGCCAAGGTGTTAATTTCAGGAGGTTAGAGTAGCGTGAATTTTATTTATATGAAAAGTTAATTCATGCCCTGCTAGCACGTAGTGTTTAAACGACGGAGTTAGCACGAAGCTCCGAATAAACAAGAGTTGCGCCGGAGTTTAGGTACGTGCAGGCATGGCGTACGGCGGCTCCATTGTTTGAAAGCTCGCAGATGTTACATTACGCCTTAAAGATTAAACTCTTTCTATTTTAAAATCATAAACTTATTACTATCTAATGTTGTTTAATACTTGTTCATCAGTTTTTCGTGATTAAATTGAGTAGGTATACTACTTACTTTTACCTTAAACGATCTATCTTTCAATCGAACCTATTTACTCTATTTTATAATCTGTGCTTTAGGCGCTGTCTCAGAGTTTCTTGAAGATCTGAGAATCACTGTTAATGTTGTAACTAAGTCTTGTTTAAATAGAGCATATAGTTAAATATAAGTCAAGCATTGTCGAATATGTATTAAAATTATGAATTTAAGGGCTTCTGTTATGACGAAAATCCTATTATACATTGATGGTAAAATTTCGTAGCGAAATAATAGACTGCTTCTAAACTGATATTTCAGAATTTTAAAATTAACACACATCGCCGGTAAGATCTCGCAGTGAGCTAAGCACGTTTTTTATTAGTCCTCTAATATTTTATTTCAACAGAGAATTAAGCAGAATCGGTTCAGTAGTTGGTAGTTTCTAAGAAGGGATCTCTATTAAATATTTGAGATTGGTCGAGTCGTTCTTAAGTGTGAATATCGACTTTACATTTGTACACTCCTTACATATCATTAATACCCTTAAATGAATGCATCGTTTGAGCGAATCACAGCTAAGTAACATGGAGCTCATATTGAGTTATGACTTCAAAATTAACATTTACAGGTGATTAATAAGATGCCCTTGAAGATAATTTAAAACAATTTTGGGTCATTTATGTAGGTTCTAGCATGTTTTTCTAATAGAAAGGTCCATGACATGCGATGCTGACCGGTATAATTAAATATTTCAGTAAAACCTACATTACGACTTACCTATTACCGTGTTCGGTCTTAAATCGCAAATTCTATACTATTGTCGACAAATCTCTTGCATTATAAATATTGTAATTTTAATATTCGTTTATATATTATTTGTATTATTATTCGGTTACATTTCTTATTTATCTGTACACGTCTTAAAGATATTCAGGTAGGTATTCGTGTTGCTCTACCGGCAATGTTTTCTATACGCAATCGCTATTTACGCGATAAGAACGTCTTTTTGTGAATTGCCTTTGCTCATTAGTAATCTTACAGCTTAGTGTACGTATTGTGTACAATATGGAGCATTTGTTTGTTCAAGGTTCCATCACCATACCATACTCCTTTCCTTAGTACAGAACATTTTTTTTTTTTCGAAGATTGAACGACAAAAATTTGTATAGCCGACTTTAGTCAGTTTATAATATAATATAATCCCCCATTGAGTATCTTTTGCTACTAGGTTCAAACGGGTTGAAAGTAAAGTTACGATGTTAGGTCAGTCCCTGGATAGACTTAAAGAAACTTTAAAGGTATAGCAATCAGACTGGTTCAACTGCAAGTAGAATACAGATGTGTTTCCGTTGCTGTCTTCGTATGGACACCATTTAAGTTGGACATAAGTGTAAGTTTCATAAGCCTCTTGGACCTAAATGCTTAAAAAGCATATTGTGCGGTACATATAGACACGCTATGAAAGTGAGTTAAGTAAGTAGATCCTATTGCATCATTACTATTATATGATTGTTAAAATGGTCGTTTAGTATAAGAAGCCATTTAGAATAAAGTTAAAAATCCGCTCAATGATGTGGAGCCCTGACAGCTGCGCTCGCCACTATTACAGTAGGTACCAACCTATAAGTGCGATCGTAGCAATGTTTGTAACGATTGGTTATAACGGTCGAGTGTTTAAAAATGAAACGTTTCCGTGGAGAGCATTGAGCTCGGTCGTTGTTTGAGGTTTCCTTTTCCAATTAGCACTCGGCCGGCAGACCGTAACTGGGTGAGGCGAGCGGGCTTGGAATGCTGACACATGCCTATTCCTCGCGTGAGGTATTCTTGCGCTCTGGTAAGCCATGTTTTAAGAGATTGACAGTATGTAAAGTTCAAATTCGTCTTCGATTAATTATTATAACGAGGGTGTTTACATAATTAGCGTTTCTTATATTTAAGCGAGAAATTTAAGAATCATTTGAAAAAAAAAACAATAAATTGAGAATCACATAAGTGTTATAATTTCACAATCACAAAATATACCTGACGAAATAACATTTGTTATCTGAAAATTGATTTCTGTGCATACCTAGCGCGTATTAAAAATAAAATTGTATTCTATTAATTTGACCAAGAACGAGACCTTTCATACTAGTTTTAAACAGTAGTTACTTATACCTATTATATGAATAATACTTAAGATAAACAGTGCAAAACGTGCGAGCAAATTGAGTAGCACGTTGAAAGATTGGTAAGTGATCTTGAATCTTGAGCGAGGTGTAGGGGATACGATTATTACCGAGGACAAATATTTTTGTAATGGTCATAACTATTTTTCTCCGTCTGAGTGTCCAAAAATATCTATTTAAGTATGTGTTAAGTAAAGATGTATAAGTATATGTAGTATAATATCACGCCAGGTGCCTAACGAGGCAGGCAGAAAGTACCGAGTGCCAAATATCTCTGTCCTTGCAAACTTGACGTGCTTCGTCTACATTTATTATTCTCTTTATGCAAACACGCCGTATTTTATTACCATTATTAAAAAGATTCACTATTTAAACAGCTGGCAGTTGACAATTATATTATATAGCACCCTACTACAAACATAAAAATGTATGTATGTAACCAACTATTGTTTGTTGTTGCTAGGAAATACTTTTAAACATCCCTCCTGGCCCTAAGGATATAAGCCGTATAACTAACAGAGGAGCCAGAATAACCACTAAACCCCATCGGTACCCTCATTATCTTCTCGGAGGGCACCCTTGGACCGAATTTAGCAGCAGAGGTCTACTGACTCTCAGATTCACGCATTACCAACTATTTAACGTAAGAGTAAATATTGTGAAGTCTTTTTCAAGGCATGCGTTCTCATTAGACAAGATCGCAGATGAAAGGCAAGCAAATGTTGGTAGTATCAAATCTTGCTAACAAATGTCTTAGTGACAAGTTATAATTGCTGTGTACCATCCCGATTGGAGGAGTTAATGCGGTAGATAGTTTAAGATTGTATTAAACGCGCAACCCGGAACGAGCGTAATACTAACCAGTTGCCATTCTAAACTAACATTCACCAAACCCTTAGCTTACCTATGTGCTAAACTTGTAACCACGGAGATACAACCCAAAAGATGCTTTATAAAAACTTTTTTGCATATCGAAATAGGCCGATGATAGATAAACGAATATATTATAATTCAAAACGTACATATGTATATTATCCCCACTTTAACGTGCATCTAAAGCGTCCTGCATTCACAACATATGGAACATATTAATGATCAGGTGGATCCCCGCCTACATAATGGTAATTATAGTTAATTATATTGTCTTGTTGATAAATTATTTTCAAGAATAATTAATTTTCTTTCATGTTGAGTCTGCATGGCGAATGGACAATATCTTTACATTACGTTTTCTTTATCGACTTTAGCAACTAGACTTTCGTAGCAAGCTACGAAAAAGTATTTTGTATATTCTTTCGCAAATGGTTATTAAAATATAACATTAACAAAGCTGAAAAATTGTTTAAAGCTCTACCATAAGTAATTCATTAAAATTTACTGGGTGTTGAGTGTCTGGAGAGACTCGGGCGCAGCGACGGGACGTTAAAATTTAAAAGTATTTGAATAGATTAAAAAAAATCTACTTAATATATTAAATAACATATATAACAGAGTAGTAGATATTATGATAGTTTTAAGTGAATAAGACTGTTCTGACAGAAGATAATAAAAGATTGCTGCTAAAATGCTACTATGTGATTAAAATGTGTTTCTGAAATTCTTTTTGATCTGTTAATCTTTTGAAGCCCTAAAATGTAAGCAATTATAAAAAAGTCTCTATTTATCGAGCTAACCACATTAAAGTTGCGCATGATTGTCACAGTAGCGCTCAAAGATCGCCACCAATCGGTTTGTTAGTCAATACGTCGGGGGCGGAGCCAGCGCACCTTGTCTGTGGGTATTCTTAAAATAACATCCATCGTCCATATGAGTTCTTAACGCAACGTCATAAAATACATTATTGTTTGTATGGATCTTCGTAAAACTGTTGTATTGATACTGGAATTCGGGTTTTAACAACAACAATATAGAGGCGACTTCAGAGTAATGTATCGAGTAACGTAGTGGGTATCTCATTTTGTGTACATGCTAATGAAGTTAGTGTGGTCGAGTTTGTGGTAGTTGGTCATGCGGTTGGCACGTCAGCACTGATTTGTTATGTGACAAATAGACAACTTATTGTCATTGATTTTGGCAAATACTTTCAGTAATATTTCGCGCAAAAAATACTGCAGCAATT
Source organism: Passova gellias (assembly GCA_018249975.1). NCBI lineage: Eukaryota > Metazoa > Arthropoda > Insecta > Lepidoptera > Hesperiidae > Passova > Passova gellias. The sequence goes on from DWUN01003594.1 coordinate 7,764, forward strand.
TTTGGTTTTTCAAAACTATGGGTGTATAGAACAATTTAAGTGAAGTGAACGGGAATGTTACTAATTTAAAACATTTCTAAATGTGTAAACTTAGGATTAGGTGATCAATCATAAATTCAGGTAAGATTTTATTTATATTAAAGGGGGTACCTCCTTCATATTCATGTGTTTTAATTTAAGGAATAAATATGAGAATAAGTTTATTTCAAAATGTAGTTCATATTTCAAAATATTTTCTGTTTGGGTAAGATATCAATGACGATATTACGTACATTTTAAAATAAATTATTAGTAAACTTAGACAACATAGACATCTATTTCATGTGTTTTTAATGACACATTTGTAGGTAAATTCATTAAAATATAATTATTCATTGTGTACAATGTTATTGATGTTTGTTTTCATGTTTAATAATAATTTTACGCGTAAAGCGACCTTGTTCACTACATCATAAACCTATACAAGTAAATGATATTACTTCTGAGATCCTAGTACGTATTAAGGTCAATTCTCGTCTGACTAACTGTAACATTTCAAAATTATTATATTTTAAGTAATTTCGCTCACATAAAATTCATATAACTGTTGAAATGAAAATATTCTTTTTATTGGTTTACCTTTGATCTCTTAAGGAAGGTTTCAGTTCAGCTTAAAATATAGGTAGGTACGTATCTTAATGGTGTCGTTGACTAACTTCATAATAATTAAAAGTATTTTATTTATCACTATCTTAATTGTCGCTACTTGTAGGTTAATATTCAAAATAAAAGTTATGGGATCTAAGTAGCTAATTGACTATGTTACCAAAAGAGTTATCACGCCGGAACACTAAAGAAGTGCTAAAATAATTTTACTAAAAATTAAAATAAATTTCTTCTACAAATGTTTCATATAAGGTAACATTACAAAAACCATTGTCTGGTGGTGATGTCTCCCAAAAGAAAATTCATTGTTTCTGCAATCTCTACATCCATGGTAGCGCCATTAATTACCAAGTGTTACAGTACGAATAGTAAATAGTAATATATGTTATATTCATAGTTATGTAAAAACTGTTCTGGTATATTATTAATTGTACACACAAATGCAGTTAGGGCGGGTAAAGTTTTTCCTAAATCTATAAAGCGAAACGGTGATATAAATTATAAAATGTTAAAATACATATATACGCAATTTATAATTTGTTAAGAATTTATAATAACTGCTAAAAGGTATATTTAAGCAGTTTTCTATACATTTTTATCTAGATAAGTATACATAAAATACATAAAAGTAGTGGGTAATATGTTAGTAAGTAGGGACCGTGTAATTAGGGCCTATGACTTGGCAAACGTGTTTTTTTTAAATACTGTATTAAGTATACGAATTACTTGCAAGTATTGATTAATATTGTTAAACTCAATAGTGAGCACAGATAAAAAATTACACTTATAAAAAGAGTAAGCTCTATTTGACTTTTTTACTGAATTATAGGCGTGTAAATAAATGATTAGTTTTGTATTAAAATACGCATGACTTAGAGTGTCCTACAAAAGAAAATGTAGGAGAAGTGTAGGTCTCCATAGGAATCTAGGTATTACTGTGCACAAGTAAATTGATAAGCATTCTATTATGAAGTAAGTAGATAAGAACATTTTGTTTAGTGCGCTTGTCTAAACAAGGAAGGATAAATCGTACATAATATTATTATAATGGACCAAATAGAGTATCATCAATACCCATATCATTGAGTCTGCTGGATTGGTATGCTACATAGGTAAAACATTTTCATATGTCTGTATTAATTCAACGTGAACATAGCACAGTAGATTATGGTGGTGTATCAATGAGGAAAAAATATAAACTATTGCACCATCATCCATTACACCTCTCACCTTATATATCTTTATACATTACAAAAATCGTTCAAGTATTTCCTTGCCTCAATGGTCATTACTATGGAGCGCGTGCAGTATGAGCCGGGCGCGGGCGCAGAGCTGCGCACAAAGAAGGCGACGCCGCTGGTTCTGTCAGCGGCCGGCGAAGGCCTATCGGCGCGTCCGGCTCGCCACAAAGCCCTACAATAAACTTTTACAGCTCACATAAAACCCTGACTTTTTAACCCGAGTTATTTGAATTAATATCAATTCGGAGTTTCTCAATGGGCTTTACTCGTCAAACTCTAAAGTTTTATGATGACCACAGAATTGAGGAATAAAATTTAATTGAAATGTAGCCCCGAAAAAAGTTTGATTGCGGTTATCAGCTTCCGAATTTGAATATTTACATTGAATATTGGAAAGAAAATAAAATTGGTCCTACTTGAATAATAGCCAGGGGTTAGTTTAGCTTATCACTAGGTAAATACCGTATTACATGCGGGAAATGCTTCTACTAATTAAGGTCATTTAAACATTTTTAAATTACACACCAAAGTGTCCAATATCTTCTTATTTAGTTTGCCTTAAAATCTTGAAATAAGCATAGAATTTTGTTTCAATTAAGAATTTTATCTATCTTGGTTAAGATTTAAAACGCATTAATGTCATTTCACTTATGAAAAGACTAAGGCAGAATATACAGGTTTGAAAATATACTACCTATTATGAATCTTTATGTGACATTGTAAGTTTTAAAACTCCTAAAAGTTTATTTGCAAGAGGTAGGTACTTCAAGGTATAATTGTGTAACTCTTTGTCCGTAGAAAACTTTTTTTTGTTTGTGGACACGAACCTTATTGATCATGTATGTTGCGGGTATTTGATTTAGCCTATTGTTTGATTAACATATCAAGGCTGATGGTTGTATACATGCCAAGTGATAATAAAATTTCAAGTTTGAAACGGCGATGACGCAAGACCATTAAAAATACTTACTTGAGTTTTCGGCATCAATCCATTTGCATAGCCTTCTCGGCCTTCATTACGCAGCCGTTCTGCAAACTTTGAAATTGGAAAAGACAACACGAGCTATATTGTTTCAATGGTTTCAATTTCGGTTTGGTCAGTCTTGCATTTGATAATTAGCACCTCTCGCCTCACAGCTCGGCACCTACTATTGAGGCCCGGACAATTGCGGCCGATACCATGCGCACAACGCTTACATTTATCGAAGCGAGTGCCATGCCATAAACCTTCAATCACCGACCCGAGTTCCTTTCGTTACCTTCGAAGCCACTCGTTGTTATCTTTAATATTTTATAGGGATCAGTAAAACGCCGGCACTGCAAAGCGATTAAGCGACATTCCTCGCGTCCGTCGGTGATCGGGACGAATTCATCTTCAAGCCCGTTTTAATGTCGAGTCATAATGCTACAGGTACATGAGGGATTACATGTAATTAAAATGCGATAAATTTTTACACCGTTTGGTGCATTATTAATATTTTGTAGAGGGTTATTTCGTGCCGAGTTAGATCAGGAACCGGGATCTATACATGAACATCATATTTAACCTTCCCATTAAAAAGAAAATGTTCGCAATTCATCTATACGACTCGACTTTAATATTTATACCTCATGGAGTCGTAAAACGATGAATAATGACGATGCAGACGAGTGGGCTAGTGCTGTTATTACTTCGCCTTTATACATAGGTAGGTACTAATTATTCGATGCTTTCTTGTTAAATATAAATATTGTTAGTACAAAATAGGTCCTGCTATTTTGTGTCTGCAAATATAAAATATATTATCAGTAAGTACTTAGGTATGTTTCACAAAAAAATATTTTAGAAGCAAAGAATAACAAATGTCTTACCCACATATATCTATGTACGTAATGAATTGGTTGTATTTACTCATCTGCTATTAAATAGGTACATACAAAATATATGCTTCAGTCGTAAATTGGATTCTTTATTAAAAATAGGTACCTACTGGGTAGGTAAGCAAAATCCATTAACTTAATTTTATTACATTACAATTACAGCAATTTTTCTTCCAATTACGCAATAACCCAGTCTCTAGTCACGATACAAGAAAATAAAAATATATTTACTACTATATATACTCTAGCTGACCCGGCAAACGTTGTTCTGCCATATAAATTATAACAGTATTTCTCTACTATATATTATACATACAAACC
>DWUN01003595.1:0-11830 GCA_018249975.1 Passova gellias
TGTTTCAATTCCATACAAATTTTAGTTTACTTTCTCGGAGACGAGTAGACATGAAAACTCGCACTAGGCACACTGGTCGTTTTTGTGTTCTCGTTGTTCGGTTACGTATTAATAATACGTTGTTGTATCCAAATAATTAGGGGAGGGTGTTCGTCTTCGGGAACTTGTACGTCTTGTACTTGCCAGGCTATTTGATAGAGGGGTTGTATTTAGCTCGTATAAGTTTGAACTCTTCTACAAAAGTTTAAATTGAGTTAAGTTTAAGTTGAGTCTACAATTCATTTAATTTTTCAATTACTGGAGCATTGAATGGAGGTAGCATTGAATGTACCATAAAAATATGTTGGGGCGGAATATGCATCTGTTTGCTCTATTAGTAAGTAAGATAATTCTTGCTATTAACGTTAAACATTTTACAAACAGACGTGGCAGTTTATGCTTACTCATAGTCAGTAGAGTCTTGAAGCGGAGTTCATTTGTAATGTAATCAGAAGTGTATACCAATTAATTGTGTTACTTGTGTGCGTTACTCTGTCCGCCCCGCTGCAGACGGTAGCTATGTGACATTGTTAGAAATGGAACATTGAAGCGCTAATATTTGCTGTCCCCTGAGTAGACAACTCAGTCGTCGTGGTTATATCTGAAGGCAGGCTGTTCATTACATTTCACTTTCTTATAATAATAGTTTAATAAAAATGGTGGTTGCTTAGTTTCGCTGCCTTTTGTCTCTTAAATATCGCTCTTAAGCCTATGGAAGGTGGAAAGCTCATGAAAGGGACAAGTTAATTTCATGTGACTTCGGCTTTTCTTTTATCTATGTAACTCTAAGCTATATACCAGGTATGTTCAGTGGAAAAATAACCTTTGCATTCTCGAAATTTTCGTCTTGAAGACGGATTTGCATAAAATTTGCAAAAAAACTGTATATACTTGACATAGTGCAATGTAAGTACGTGGTAGAGAAACGAATAGGAACCATTAATATTTATAAATATGGCATAGTAGTAGACTTTGGTTATTTCTTTTTAATAGAATAGTCGTAGTTAGTCAACAGTTTGATGTACTCGCTTCGGGAATAGATATTAACCAACCAACCGACCAAATTAAAGTAAAAAGAAGTAGGAATTTGAACGCCAGCTATGCGGGTTACGCCAAAAAGGTTATTTAAGGTTATTTAAGGTTAACTACGAAACTCTGGAAGTGCTATAAGGTATAAATATTATATGTGTATGACGGAAACACGGCGTGTTGTGGTCCCGGCGCGCAGGTGAGCTGCAAGTTTGCTAACTTTTGTCTTCAAACATCTGTTTTTTACGGTTACTGCAAATAGTGATCTTGACATGTTCTGCTTTCTTCTTTCATATTTTATATAGTATAAGGTGAAGTACAAAAAAACTTTTGACATTTAAAACAACCAAAATACAATACATAACAAGAGTAATGCGTTATAAAAAAAATAAGAATATTACCGTTATAAAACTAAAGGCAGGCGCGAACATCAATGCCTCCTGCCTGCCTGTACACATGGTAAACATTAGATACCTGATTACACTCTGAAGTTAAAGAATACATTTATGCCTCCTCCTATAATATAGTAGGTATAATACCCTATTTTCAAGTTAGCGCTCCCCCGGCGAGTAGCTGCCTTCAGCCTTCGTCTCTCCGCAACTGGACATTAAATTAAGTCTACATAATTCACTACTAACTTTTGTTCTCGGCGGGGATTGTAGGATCACCTGTACAGGACTGGGATTGAGTAAGTGTTTCTCGGACCTCTTATTAGGAGTTTATAATTATACCCGAAAATTCTATGTTAGTATTATAACGAAGATACATAAATATGATTGCCACATAATATGTATGCCACATAATATGTATGTGTCTGCTGGAAAACAGAAGCTCTGACATTGTGCTTCAATTTTAAATGTGTCACAAACTTATAAAAAGACGAGAATATACTCCGGGTATTGCAATGTATTCATCTGATCTGCTTCACAACGACTTTACATTTTTTAAAAGGTAAAGCCTTTAGTCGTTACTAAGAATCAGATTGTTGACTGTATACTATTCAGTTGGTCCTTCGAGCCGGATCATACACATTTTTTCATATATGAAGACAAAACGTTTTGATTTAATAAACCTTAAAAGAGCTACCTTACAGCATAACGAGAGTGAATTTTGTAGAATAGTAGCTGCGCGTATTAGTATATAAAGCTACTTAATAACACAGGCGTATTAGACAGAAGCAGTAGATCATTGACACGTGTGGCACATCGAGCCGTTAAACCAACTTAGTACGTCTGAGCGATCTAAATTTAATTGCGACTCTTAAGCGCGTCCCGAGGGCTTTCAGCAAAGCTTTAATCTTCGCTGCGATGCCAAGCTATAAATCACACGTCGATACCAGATTATGTATCTGCTCCTAGCCGTAAGGGGTGCGGATTAAAATAATTTCCGATTTCAACACACAGAGAACAGGGTGCATTAACGATCTTTAATTTTGCCAGACTGAAGATTTCTAGTCTCTAAAGGGTAACTAAATTCCGTCGTTTAGATCGCATCTGTTTTAACTTTTAATTAGCATTAAGTTCTCTTACTTCAGTAAATTGTTTCACTTATTGATTCTGTTTGTACTCCGTTTTCATAAAGAGACATATCTTTTACGTGAATATTTCCTTTCATCTAATCTAATTACCTTAAATAATATATAGTTAGAATGTTTTCCTTTGCCACGTTTTATACTAACTTTATTCAAAAGTCTGCGGCTGAAGTGTAAAACAGAACAAATCCTTCTTTTGGATGCAATCATACGGCGATACAAAGAAAAAAGAACTCGTACCACTGAAGAAATTTAGTAAAAAGAATATATTGACTCGAGATATGTCTATCATTTAGACTGTCTTGCGTAATTGTTTCCTTGTTGGCCTAGCTTGAAGACTACCGCCTGTGGGAGTCAGCTGCGCGCCATTCCAAACTTAAACTAAGCTAAGAGATTTAACATTGTCGAGTTCACTTATTGAAATTAGACATGAAATTTCAAGTTGTTTATTGAGTAAATGTAGAAAAATTATAAATCTATGTATTATTTCACTTTTAACTTTTATGGTTAAAATTCATCCTTTCGTCTTTCTGCATTATATCTGATTTATTTAATGATTGTATTTAATACTTAACAATTCCAGACACCGCTACCTTGTAGTACTACAAATTAGGCAATTAAATGCCTATCTCAGTATGGTTATGGTAACCGTATGGTATTTATGGGAATGGTAAACATCTGATAAACATACACATATACATATTATACAATATGTAGTGTTTGCCACAGGCGGTAATCGAATCGATGACCTTCGGTTCCGGCGGACCAGCGTTCTGTCATTTCAAGACAATAATTGCTATAAGCTTAATCTGTATCTTATATCATCGCTGGGTTTTCCGGAACACCTGTACCGTTTCCTTCATCGACGCTACAATGTAAGTAACTAGCGCATTCATTAAACGAGATGCTAATAAAGAGCGAAACAAAAAGTCCAAACAGTCAATAGCAGGCGCGTGTAACGAGTCCGCTAACGAGGGTCATCGCTCAATCCTTGTTTACGCGATATTTTCCTCTGCGGCTGTCTTTGAACAGCGACTCGTAATTCACGCGCTCGATGCTACTATTGTCGATGAGAACATATTTTCTTTTTACATTCCACAACATGTTATACATACATCGAGATATACATCGTATATAGGTATTACAAATGTTTCGTACATGTCCATATTTGTACCAATGCGTGTCCTAGCCGACCGATTCATCATTGCATCATGTCTAGTTTTATACTGAAGCTAGATACATGATATTTGGGCAGTGGTTTCCGTTTACGACGTAGGCATTCCTTAATTTCTGGCTACGATTCGAGTTCGAGGGCTTCTGAAATTGTAAAATTTACTTAGGTATATGAGATTTATGATATGGGAAAAGACACCGGTAACAGCTAGTATGATATATGTAACTGTCATGTTACAGCCGATAGCACCCTCCTTCCAGCACTCGACAACGGCAAAGTCACTAATATAACGGAAATTATATCAAGCAAAACGATATCAGAATCCCTCTCAGAATTAATTGAAATACATAATAATAATGATTTCATAAAAGAATCCCTATCAGATGTACAAGTTGTTTCTTTTATGGTTATTAGGTTTTGGATAACAAAGTGTTTTTAGATAATTTCATTATTAAAACATTGTTGTATAAATGTTATTGAAATATGAATGCAGAGTGAAAAAAACAATCTTCTTTCAAAATCCTCCAAGGTTCCACGTGCGCGTCTCCGAGTAGTCTGCTAATGACAAATAACAATTTTTTCGCGATACGACATGTGGTTCGTTTCACTCCGTTGTTTACGCTATCCATCGCACTAATGACAGAAAGAGACATATATATTTCCGCAATAAACTAGCCGAGCCAGCTGGAGAACATCTTTACAACTATAATCCTCTAACAGTTTTTGGGTAAATTTATTCTTCGTGGACTGTTTGTTTAGCCGGCCCCGGCACGGAGCGCTCTTATGTTTAAGCTGCGGTTGGCCGCGGACGCTCATCAATGCGACTTTATGATCGTTTTAATTCGAGCCTCTTGTTTTTAATCGGCCGTATGTCAATATGTTTTAATTTGGGAACACTATCGTGTTGTAATTGACTAATTTCACGCATAATATGCGACAGAGGTCTCGTTTTTAAGGGTTATAAGTATATTGATATAATAATGAAGAAGATAAATAAATGATAGGGTTATTTGACACTAAATAGTTTCGTATTTCGTAGTTAAAGAAATATAACTCTGTAACATCTTTTCGTAATGATGCTTAACCCTAAATCGCCGGTGGTAGTCGCGGTGTCACAGCGGTGCAGCAGCGCGAGCCGGCGCGCGGCGGCCGGGGTTCGTTTCCGAGTAGCGCTTGTAATTAATAGCCGCGCTCGACGTGCGATTCTTAAATGTTACACGTCAGCTCACCATTGTCTCTATCCGCGGTGTACGGTGATACGCGAAGCGGGTAATGATTGTTACGTTACACCGACGCTCTGCACTGGAACAACGAAGTGACATGTGCTTCAGGCCTCACGCAGACGTAGGAAGCACCAGCGGTCCGTGCCGTGGGACAAACGAGGATTACAAATTTACAATTGCGTCTCTTTCGGAAACATCAATTGACAATCAGTTTACTTGTATCATTTACCAGACTGAACGAGTTGAATGAAGCGCACATAATGCACTTATATTACAAATTGTTGCAATAATTAATTTTGAAACCAGCCCGTCCAGTACTGAGCGGGCATAGCCCCGCGCCGCTCGTCACCGAGCACGCGGGCAAGTCCCAGCCGGCTGACAATAAAACTGCATACGACGATAAACGAGGAACTTTTCTCACGTATGATATATCCGTATCGCGTGTCTCGATGACATCGTTCTAATTAATTGCCGCCCGGCGCGCTGCTCATTCGACACTTATTGTAGTATACACGTGGTATTTCCTATTAGCCTTCCTCGTACGCTAATGGCGGGTAGGATTGATAACTAACCTGATTTAAACAGATAAATAACGGTGCAGATTAAACAGATATTATTTCCAGTGCAAGTGACATACATATCCGCAGTATACATTGAGTTATTGAAAGAATATTGAGAGAAACTGCAGAAATAATTGACATTAAGGTTCAAAGATGCAAGCCTGTGTTACGAAAGTTAGATGTGAATTTTATCGGAATTATATAATAAAACACAACTGACAAAAGATAAAGGATACTTTTTCGTTATGAGATATTGTTGCTCAAGAGTGGAACTAAAAAGGAAGGGTGGGTTTTGGAAAGATCGCATCGTAAGGGAACAGTCATCGTAAGGGAGGCCGTGCATAAAAGGTCAGCTCCGTCTCAAAATAATCAATGAACAGAGGGCATGTCGGTTCGCGCGTAATAAAGCAATGTCGCTCAAAACAAACGGTGCGGAGGCAAATCGTAATGGCGTCGATATTTCACCGCCGGGATATTTATAGGTCATATGAATGAGCGGGCTATCTTCGACTGTCGCTCTTGTCGCGGGCTACACATCTACTAGACACACCCCACCACTAAATACTGGACTGATGTCACTAGCAGGGACTGTTGACAGCCCTGTTGACAATGAACATTAAACGATTACGTAATCTAATAGTATTACATACATACATACATAACATCACGCCAGGTCCCGAACGGGGTAGGCAGAGAGCACCGAGTGCCAAATATCTCTGTCCTTGCAAACCTGACGCGCTTCGTCTACAATACAATTTTCCATACTTTCAAAACAATGTACACTAAATAATCACTCTATATACAGTATAGAGGGTGTTCTATACTTTTAAACACGACTATGTACCTACAATATCAAAGTAAGTTCTAAGCTAATACAACTCATAAAAAAAGTGATTTAAAAAAATATAATATTTCATATAAATTTTGAACTTTCTTTTGAAATAAAGTGATTTAATATTTTTTTAAATTTAAATATATATCACATTTTATTGTTATTAATGTAGATATTGGTTAAAACTCATTGAATACCTCTTTTAAAAAATTTAACAGTAAATTTTGAATTGTCCATTGGAAAAAATAAAATAATTTTTTTTTTTTAAAATTCCAAATTCTTGGTATTGTAGGAAGATAAGTTATATCACATTGGTAAGTAATTATTGCATTGGTTAATAGATTTAATGAATCCCACAGATATGCTTAAACAAAAACAGTGGAATGTCGTTGATCGTATGTAAAAAAAATTATATAGAGACCTTATAGTTACCAATCTCGAATAAAACAATTCTTTCTTATAATCCTATATCCGCCATAGGATAACTGAATCGGTACAACCTATTCCAGACCTACTGGCAATTGGCTGTAGTCAATCCTATTCAAAACGATAAACGGATATCGACAGAACGTTTTTAATAGTCAAAGTTATTTCAAAGTTCTGTTGTACGAATTTGACTACGGATAATTTTCTTCAATTGTAATAAAACAATGTGAATTTGGTAAGGACGCATGACTATTGTTACCACAAGCTAAAGTTATAGGGATGAACATAATATTGTCTTGGTCATTATATAACCCATGCTTACCCAAACATTGCTATGGTAATTGGCTGCAACTGCTTGTCTCTCGGTTATGTAACAGCGATGTAAATAAACATTAGTTAATGTCCGTTACCGTTCAGTCCGTTCGTGGCGGCTTCGTTCATACTCTTGAGGTGGAACGGTGTGATTGTGAACACTTCGTTCTCGACTAAATCCTTTAAATTCTCCCCGCTGTAAGACAGCAACGGTGATATTTCCACGTCTATGTCATCGTCCAAGATGCCGCCGGCTTCTCTGATGTACTTCCTGTGTAGTCTCAGCAGATCCTGTCGTGCGGTGGACGGACAGTCCTTCTTGGCCGAGTCCGCGTTCTTCAACGCCGAGAACTCAACGTCTCTGGCCACCTCCAGACAAATGAACGTCTCGGCAAACTCGAAGACGTCGAAGATGAATTTTTCCATTTTAATGCCGTTGGGTTCGGTCGGCTTCTGACGGATCCCATTGGAGTCGATGTACGGGATCTTCTTCTTGGCGACGTGGAGCTTCAACTTGGACTCGTAATCGCATATCTTCAGCAAGAAGTCCGATGAGAAGTAGTGATTGCAAATGTTACCGGCCGAGAATGTCAGTCTGCCGTCGGGGTTCCTACGTTCAGCTGCTTCGTTGGTCAGCTCCGAGTACTCCACAACCTTGTAGTGTCCATTCACTCTGCAGACGACACCCACGGGCTCACTTGGTGTTGATTTCTGGACAACTTTCGCAGCGCAATCAGCATTTTTGCTCTTACAGTAGCCAATGAACACTGGATCGGCCACTTTGATCAGAATATTGTCGACTGAATGCGCATGGAGATGCTTCACTCCTCGCCTGGTTATATCATCGAGTATACCTTGAGTTTTCAGCGCCCTGTACAGTCCCCCGTTACCGTCCGGTGCCGACGATAGGTGGTGTTTCTCGTCTAAGATAATTTTGCCATCGAAATCGAAGCATGGTAATGTGCCCTGTTCGAAGAACACAATGTTATCCTCATTGAGTCCAAAGTATGAGTGGCTTTTGAAGAAGTCAGCGGTCGGTCCCATCGTGTGCTCCGAGGTCATGATGTACCAGGTGATGTTTCCTTCCTTCCCTGTGTGCTCTTCGGCCATTTGCTGGACGCGCAGGATCCTCTCGGCTTGAATTTGGAACAGGGTCTTGTGGGACGGAAGACCGACGTCGTACATGCCTTTCGGATGACCGAAGCCAAGCCGCGTAGCTTGACCGCCAGCCAATAAAAGCACACCAACTTTACCAGCAGATATCTCCTCGAAGCCAATGGACTGGTACTCCTGGATCTTGGCCGCGGTCAGCGCGGGCACAGCCTCGTAATGCGTTTGCGGTATCGGTCTCAGATCGTCGTCCGTTTTCTCCAAGATGACTTTAGTGCTGTCCATTGCGCGCCTAAATATCTCGTTTATTTCCGCCACGTCCAGTTTTCGGATTTCGAACGATAAATTTTCGCGCTCATTCTCGTCCAGTTCCGGCCAGTACTCGATAAGGTGTTCTTGACCGTGAGCGGCCAATTCGCTCCGTAGTTTCTCATACGACATCGTTGCTCGGTGACTCGCGCGGTTATGCCCGTAACGTTAATATCTTATCAACCGAACGCGACGATTAGAAAGTCTACACTGCCGGCTCATGGCTGCGAGCCCCACTGGTACATTCATTCCGCTGCCCCACCACGAAATCGGACGGGCACAAAACACGTCGGCGATTTCTGACGTTTCCGCGACAAATTGTTTATTTACATGTGGTTTTTTTTTTTATTTCGCTGACGTTCAAGACGGACTCCAATGTATTGGCTATAAGAACTTTACACAATATTGTATGCTATCGTTAATATTACTTACTTATACAAAGTAAATAATTTACCACTATGGTGTTACATGTATTTTTGTTGTTGAACTTTTTAATAATTAATTAATTTTTATTTGGGTCTATGAAAAACGTTGCCAAAGTCTAAGGTACTAGAAAATAAACGAATGAATTGTCTATTCCGAGCATGCGTTATTTCTGTCACGCGAAATGCCAAATATAGTTGTCGATATTTTACTAAACATCATTTACAGTGGTTGTTATTTAATATATTTAGTATTTTATGCTATAAAGTTGTTTTTAGGTCTGTTAAATGTAACAATGGTGGAAACTACCAAGAAAAGCAAATGTAAATCTGCTGAAGGGCAGTCCAAAACTTTTATATATCGTGGCAATATCGACTCAAACTGGCAGAAACTAATATCTAGTAAACTAATGATGGAGAATAAAAACGATAAACCTAGCGAAGACAAGAAGCAGCTCTACACGGGAACATTCAGACGCACGCGAAAAACAAAAGGATCCAATCAAACCAATAGTACCAATATCAATAATAGCTCACAAATAATAGATAATATCAAGAAAAATTCAAATTTGGAACAGGAGAACAGAGCACAGACAAGTTTCCCGCCAAATGGGAATAGTAATAATAATAAAAGTATCACAAAGTTTATAGCAATGGATTGTGAAATGGTTGGCGTAGGGTACGAAGGGGAGGACAATATGTTGGCTCGGGTTTCACTCGTAAACAAATTCGGTGATTGCATATACGACAAATTTGTGAAACCGCGCGAGGAGGTTAAGAATTATCGAACTCAAGTCAGTGGCGTGCGGCGAGAGGATCTGTTGAACGGAGTAGACTTTGCAACGGCACAAAAGGAGGTGTCAGAGATTCTCAAAGGGAAGATATTGGTCGGTCATTCGTTGAAACACGATCTGAGTGTCCTATACCTGTCCCATCCAAAGAGGAACATTAGGGACACGTCTAAATACAAACCCTTTAGATCTGTAAGGAGTTATTTTCTACATCTATACTAATACTTAAAGAGTAAAGATTTGTGCGTGTGTGTCTATGTATATAACGAATATGCTCAAAAACTACTGGACTGATTTAAAAATTCTTTCACCATTTGAATGCTACATGATCGTCGATCAATATAAGCTATATTAATTACTAGCTTTCGCCCGCGACTTCGTCCGCATGAAGCGGTTTGTATTTATATTATTTACAATAGAAGTATCCTAGGAAATTAAAATTTAGGCCACTGTCACTATTCCACGCGGACAAAGTCGCTGATAAAAGCCAGTATTACATATTCCCTTTCCCAGTTTAGGAATAGGATAAAAATAGGTAAAATCATATTTGACTGCCTCGTTGGTCGTGCGGTTGCTAGCGCGACTGCCGATCGGGAGGTCCTGGGTTCAAATCCTGGGTTGGGTACAGCTGGATTTTTCTAATTTCGAATTTCTAGTAGTGACTTCGAGTGTGGATGCGTGTTCGGTGCATGGCAATGGGCTCACCGCCTATTCCATTGTGAGACTTAAAAGCAACTGGTGAAATGTGGGCGTGTACTACACTCTGCATACCGCCTCGGCGATTACAGACGTGATGTTACGTGTAAAATTATCGCAGGCGTGCCTTGATCGAACCCAGACAGACCCGTCGGAGTGGAAGGCTGAATTTCTGCATTATCAATTTACAGGTAACCAAAGGCAGTACACCGTCGCTCAAGCTGTTGGCCAAAGAATTTTTAGGCATCGACATCCAGGGCGGCGAACACTGCTCGGTGGAAGACGCCAGGGCGGCTATGCAGCTCTACACCATGGTGTCCAAGAACTGGGAGAGGATGATGAGCGAGAAACGTGGAGGCAGTCGAGCTGTCAACGAATAACAATATCGATGAATTGCTTTTTGTGGAAAGAATCCTAGAAAATTTCCAGTTAAGATGAAACAGGTAATTGCCGAGACTATAGATTGAACTATGAAAGTACTGTTCAAGATTAGCTTACAAATTTGTTACTGTGTTCAATACTAGAGATTAGCTTACAAATTTGTTGAATGTATTCAATATTAGAGATTCGCTTACAAATTCTTTAATGTTAGTTCCGGAACATGAGGGTGGTTCTTTTGTTGATGTTCATACCATAACCAAATGGTACAAACACTGTGAAGAATTCTCAGTCAAGAGCGCTGTACATTACTCTTCGGTGACTGGTTGTATTGTTTTTTTTTTTATTATAACTCCACACACCAAACAGGCGCATATAAATTAATTTATATGTGATTAGAGTTTTTTTTTCACTGTATCAACATGCTGATTGACATGGGGCATTGATGTGTTGTTAGATTGCATTAATAATAGTATGACAAATGCGCAAGTCGTCTGTTTGTTTGTATCTCTGTCGCGTTAAAACGGGAGCAATGAATCGAGGTCGTTTTTGGTACGGAGATGCATAATGGAAAGCCCAGAAAATTACTCTGGTTACCTTTTTCATTATGTTCACAAGTCACAAGTGTGATTTGTATGCCCGTTTGGGACGGGAATAAAGGGGAAATATGATAAATGTATACCCAACATCTGAATTTGTAAACCCGCGTTCCACAATCTATCTATCTATACATATAATAAAACTGTAGAAGAGTTCAATTTTGTACATTGAATGAAAACTAAAAAAAATACGCCTAGGGGTTTTCGTACAAGTGAGACAAGCCAAAAAAAAGTCATTTTGAAATTTTTGTCTTGTCTGTCTGTTGCCCATATTTCGCGCAAAAACTAATGGACGGATTTTGATAAAACTTTTTTGTTATATAGCCATTAGTCCTGGGCAACAAATAGGCTATGGTTTATTGTTATATACACAAATACTGCACAAAATCACTATTCCAC
>DWUN01003596.1:0-11829 GCA_018249975.1 Passova gellias
CTAAGATGAATAGGAGAGGAGCAGCAATAAAAAATAATTTATATGGCAGAACAACGTTTGCCAGGTCAGCTAGTACGCAATAAATGTACGCCATTTTTATTTTATTCTCTTTTTCTTTTATAAATTCAGTCTAGCAGACAGGCTAACGGCCACCTGATGGTGAGTGTTCACCGTTGCCTATGGACACTTGCATCATCCGAGGAGTCGCCAGTGCCTTGCCGACTTTCGAGGAGAGCTCTTTTTGCGTCTTTCTCTACTACTAGTATTTGTTGAATGCACTTACTTGCGCCTTCTCATGCTTGTCGTGGAACCTGTCCGCGTCCAACTGCGCGGTGTCTCTCTCCTTCTGCAGCCTGGCCGCCTGGCCCAGGGCCTTGTCCAGCTGCGACTGGATCGACTCGAAGTCGTACGCCTGCTTCTCGCGGTCCACTTGCAACTAGAACAAGAAGATTCCAACTAGCAAACTACCTGGGAATCGTGCCAAATGCGTGTTTTACTGCTGCATGTAGGCAAAAGTTCTCGCAAGATAGTTTCGAGTTCTCTTCCATTGTTTGTTTGAAAGGACGTTATGACGTCGTCATACTTGTAACTGTAGGTACCGGTCAAGGGTCTTTCTCAATTCTCTTCTCCTGTTAGTTGAGAAGTGATTATAGATAAGATAGTAGTGTTTTATATTCTGTATTAATGTACTCGATCTGTATTATGAAACTTCAATAAGAATAAAAGGTGCTTGCATAAGACAGTGTTGAAATAAATAATTAAAATTCTCCTAGTATTGTTTATAAGTATTAATTACAGTTAAGGGTGTACACACATGTTTTATTTCTGGATAGTACAGAGTAACTAACTATAATAATTAAAGTAATAAACGTATTATTGTTATTAATAAGGGAATTTGCTGGTATTACCTGTATTATTAAGTTAACGCTTGTTTAAAACAATTTTCGAAATCAGTGTGCAACTTTAATAAGTATTTTATTTTCATATTTAAAAATTAATAAAATTTTTAAACTCAACATATTTAAAAAGTACAGTTTGTTTATGAAAACTTTAACGATTTATTAACATAAACAGTCTGTAAATGATTATTAAATCCAGTTTCAAGTACCGACGGTGGTCGGTGCACGTTCCAGCATCGTAACGAGCTTTCCAAAGTAAAAGTTTCCTGAAATATCTGGCTCAGCTTTTTAGCTCCATATTTCATATTTTTCACCGTAACCTTTTCAATAGTAACTCACTTCGCTGAGCGTAATAAGAAGCGCGATAAAAGATTTTTACAGTACAAATTATTTTCCCATTCGACTGCTTTGAAAACAAATTTTAAAGATAATTTCATTCATAAGTCTCAGTGACAGTTTGGCGGACATTTGTCGCGTATAACTATCAACTTTAGTTTCTCATGGAAGTGACGAAAGTCTGATTTGAGAAATAAATATATCTTTAATCATAAGGCTGTGTATAGCCCTAAACATTTTGTTTCCGACTAAGTATTGTAGGAAAAATGTAATTGAGACCAAAACATACACCTTAATTTTTATCAGTTGAAATTATCTCCATATATAATCACATCAAACTCGGTGTAACTGTTTAAATGTGAAAACATAAACAGAGAGAGTTACTTTTGAATTTGCAGTATTAATATTGATTACTAACCTTTCTGTTTTCAACGGCAGCTTTGTCCAGTTTCTCTTGCAGCTTGTCAATCTCCGAGTGCGCAGAGTCCAGGGAGGCTTGGAGTTTGTCCTGCTGCAACTG
This sequence comes from Passova gellias, assembly GCA_018249975.1. Taxonomy (NCBI): domain Eukaryota; kingdom Metazoa; phylum Arthropoda; class Insecta; order Lepidoptera; family Hesperiidae; genus Passova; species Passova gellias. Next base: position 1,756 of record DWUN01003596.1, read on the forward strand.
GGCCTTGCCGAGGGTGGCTTGGGTACGCTCCAGTTCCTCCCTGGCCTTGTCCAGTTCAGCGATCGCCTTGTCGCGCTCCGAATGGAGACGGCTGATAGAGGACTGAACCCTGTATAGATAGAAACATTGAAATGATTGCTTCTATCTGATTATTGTGATAAAATTTGAATTTTAGGTCCTATTCACGAGTACCTGTGTTCATAGGACTTTTAATGTTAAATTAAACAATTTTAAAGCGTATTAAGTTTCAATAATGTAGACATTGTTTCGTGCTCTTAAACGAAACAATAATTGCTACAACGAAAATACAGTTAATGTAAAATTTCGCTAAACTTTAACTTGAGACGTTAGATGTATGTAACAGTACTTTTGAAGCTTAAATTGTACTGTCCTATATGAATCATCTATCAAACAAAGTAATAGCAAAAATTCAAGATATTTCTGATTTCCAATATCAAAGTTCGGTCGCAAATATTATTCGATAGCAAACTTTAAATCTTCAATTCCAAAACTTTAACTTTATCTGGAGAGCAATAAATACAATAACCGAAAAGTTTCTAAATTTTCTCCAAAATCCAAAAGTCGATAACAATGAAATCTTATATAAAGAGTTTAGGGATTATCATTTCAAAGATACTTTCTATCGAAATACCAAAACTGAGTTATCGAGTAATAAAGATTATGCTATTACGGGAAAGGAATTACTTTGAATCGTTTTGTATAATCGCTTAAAAGACTTACTTGTGACTCAATTGTTTGACTGATTTTTGATATTTTATGTTCTCAATATGACCTACACAATCGCACCTTACAGCTTCTCTAAGTTTCGAAGGATACTGAAGTCTGCAAAGTCGCACAAGGTCAATGTGCTATAGCATCCTTGAGTTATTCTAAGACGTGACTCACAGTGAAACGATAAATAGAATAATAATAGATGAGGCATATTGGTTTCATTCGAGTGAAAATAAATACACTTACCGGTCATATTCTTCTTTCAAGCTGTCTTGTTCAGTTTGTGCATTTTCAAGCTTAGCCTTGAGACGGTACACTTCTCCCTGGGACTTTTCTAGCTTATCCTGTAAAGCGCTCGCTTCTGATCTAGCTCTCTCGGCATCCGCTTGCGTCACTCTCAACTCGGCCAGCGTCCTTCTCAGTTCAGCTGCCGACTTGTCAGCCTTTTCTTGTACTCGGTCTAACTCCTGAGAAGTCGTCAGCGTGCTTCTACCGAATGTTGTCTGAGAACGCTCTAACTCGTGCTTAAGTCTTTCATTTTCGAGTTCCAATCGTGCTAGGCGTTGTTTTGCAGCTTCCCAGTCAGCACCAGACCTTCCAACTTCACTTGCGGCCTTATCGAGTTCAGCCTTAGATTTGCCAAGTTCAGATTGAGAGCTCTCCAACTTGGCTTCGAGCCTGTCTTTCTCAGCTTGAGCACGCTCAAGTCTAGCGCCAAGTTTTTCAACTTCGCTTTCAAGTGCGTGGAGTTTCATTTTGTAATCTGCGATTTCTCTTTCGTGAAGTTCTCTTTCTTCATTCTTCTCATGTTCAGCTCTATCTCTTTGCTCTCGAAGTTGTTGAATTTGCTTTTCTTTGTCACCGATTACTTCCTCGAGAGAGGACAACGCTCCTTCAGACGAGCAATGGTGCGCTTGCATAGCATTGAGCCTAGCTCGGGCCATATCGACTTGATTATCTTTCTCCTTGAGCAGATCTTCAAGATTTTCAATCTGAAAAAGCATAGTAGTCAGCATCTGCTTTTGAATGCGTAGGAAAAAAAAAACAAAAACAGAAACACTATAAAACGCGCTAGAGTAAATAGAAAAGCAACGGAAAATAATAAAACTCAAAACTTACCACTACCGTAAATAAAAACTAGCACCAAATAATAAACTGAACAATAACTACGTAAGTAAAATAAACAAAAACCAACATCACAAGCACAATGACGCAACAATGGAAACATATAACGAAGGCAACGAGCCCTCGAGCCATTTCTACGAACGAGACGGGAATAATAATAATCACAGTTCACTGAATACAAAAATACATCCTATTTTATACAAGTGGTTAAATAAAACTGTCGCGGGAAGTAACAATAACTGTCACTTGACGTTTGTAAAGTTACGAGTATTATAACAAAGTTGTAATATCGCGCCACGATAATGCTGCATTGGTGACTACGGTTGACATGATTGGATTAATACGTTTAACATTTTGAACACTAACACTAAATGTCAAGCTTGTACGTGACTTACTTCGGTGACAGAAATACAGTATGCACATGTAATTAAACTTATATTTTTAGGTTATTTTTTGTCGAAATTGTTTCTTAGAAAATTCTAACCTCACATTAAAACGACTGCGGGATGGGAGGAATGTAGAATTCATATTGTACATTTGTATACTCGTATTAACGGGTCACCAGTTAGCGGTTCGGACCCTTTGATGTTGATATTGGTCATATTGATTAGAAAAACCATATATTTTCCATGGAATCTTCGGATAAAATAAAGCAGATTTTATTTAAGTAGACGTTTTTTCTCAACCCCTTTATTTTTGTAGCTCCTGAACACGGATGTCTTTTCTTAGTGAGGTTTTATTCACGCCAAGTAGGCAGACTTCACACACCTCAGAAAACATGATGTATTTTACACAATATTCTAAGGTTTATAGCTTTTCCTTCACCGTTATAGCGAGTAACAATAAAACGGTTAAAAAACATTTTAATAAGTACTGTTATGTAATAAACCTGTCATGATTGCGGCGTAGAGTTGGTCACCCTATTACAGTTTAATGTTCCGATGAAGCGAATGCACAATATTGTGAAGGATCACATAGATAAGCGCAGGGTAACCTCACCAGTGAGTGGAAAATAAGGTCCATTATTTATTGAATAGAGTATATGGAGATATGAGGAAGCAGAAGTTAAGGTTCTATTACGAACGATACACATAGATAATAAACTGTATCTTATGAAAAAAAATCAATAGTGTTATTAATTGAATTTGTTCTTTAATTTTTAAACAAAATATAGAGTCCTTATTGAATAACTTGTTTTGCAAAATTGTGCACCAAAATGCAATGACAATGAATATTTTTGTAGATCACATAAGCTGTAGGTAAACAAGACAAAGCTTTATAACGAATAGAAACAAAATCCTACTACACGGACGAAAAGCATAAAGTCTAGTTTTACATAAACGTATACCATTAACATTTAATTAATAATAATAAATAAATAATAAAAAAACAATAACATAAGATAAAATAAAGGCTACATTTAAATATTAAGTCTAGTTCATTCTAGTTGATTCATTTGGATTCTTAAATTAAATTAAACAAAGTAAAGAAAGATCATAAAAATAAAAACTTTAATAAAAGTTTGTTATTCTGGAATGAATATATTTGGAAGTTATTGATTTTGGCATTATGAGATCACGTGAAAGTAATTAAATTTTAATTATAAGCAATACTAAGATGATTTCAATCGTCTTATACATTGCAGTAGCAAATTAATATAATTTTTTGAAATTAAATGTTAGCTGTATTTATATTTACACCGTTCAGTGGCCGATTTTAAAAAACCTTACCTTAAGAAACACTAATACTGGTCTTGAACGGAATTAGCTATTCTATATCTACTGATACATGTAGGATCGTTGCCACAGCCATTCTGCCAGTTTTACCTTTCTCTGTAGCACGTTTATCTTCCGATCCTTAATTTCTGAGTGATCTCTCAGTTCAGCCAGCTCATGGGCTGCTGCTAGAGCCGCTGCAGTTTTCTTCTCCACCATTCTACTCTTCTCTTCTAAACGAGCTTTCAACTCTTCCACCTGTGGCCACAACTTAATACATTTTACTAGAGGTATTTCAACCGCCCGATGTTTATGATCAATACTACCCGTGGAAGAGCAGTGAATTGATATACGAGTATGCTCGTATATGTGTGAGGAGTAAAAGGAAAGTAACCACAAAGCCAAGCCAAATATGGCACAGCTAGATCTACATACGCTTTATGACCTGTAAAATGTTACCAGGCTGATTTAGTGCGAGCTTGTTAATGTCGACACGAAATTACATGAATACTGATCCCAACCCATAAAGCTTCTAATAATGAGCAACGAGTTATCTTAACACGATTGAACACAATTGTCTACTGGTAAACAATTCTAAATATTAAAGCCTATTTTTATTCATACAATGTAAAGAAAAATATCTATATATATATCTATATATATAGGCTGGATTGTATCAGTTCTGGTGTGAGAAATACAGTAAAAAAAAGCTAAATCTAATTACGGAATAAACGGTCACGTTTAATTCATTTTTGCCTAGCAACATTTAAATATTTGTGTTAATGTCTATTTATTTGATAAAATAATTGTTATTGTAATAGCCAAAGTAACATTTCCATTGCCTACATAGAAAAATATACGTATATCTGTCGGTTAATTCACTTAGCATTCTTTAGAAGCTTAGAACGTCTTAAAGGTACTTTAGATATTAAATTAAGTAGGTCTTTCTAGTTTTGTACTGTACATTATTATTACTTCGTCTTTACAGAAAAATTAACCATTGCATCCAAATCCATTTTAACTGAACATATTTTGATTTTATTTATCGAATAAAATATACCATTTTAATTTAGTGAGATAGAAATATTTTTTTTTGTGATACTGACCTTATTCCTAAATAATTTTCCAAAACTAAGCATCCAAAAATTAATTTCCATTACGTCTATAAAAATATAATCGATGTCAAAGATATATTCCAAAACTACACACACTACAGAAATAATTGGCACTTTATCCAAATTCTCTAAAGTGTTAAGTAGTTCATCGATAAGCCAATCGTTATTGAAAAGCGTAGATACAAACGCACCCTCATGTCGGTACTTTCGATAATTGCGGCCATAATCTACAAATTGTAATTAAAATGCTTACATCTGTCTGCAGCATACTATAATGTTCTTCTTTAGCACAGAGTGACTCCTTGAGAACAGCTATGTGACGTTGGTAGTCCTGGTGTTGTTCTTCCAGTGCTTTCATCTTGGCGGCCATCGCCAGGATCTCCTGGTCGCGTCTCTGGATCTCCAGACGGAACTCATCCAGCTGCTCAACCCACCCGAAAGTCGGTATAGAATTAAATAAATCCAAAACACATTAGTGAAACTAAAGTATCGAAGGTACAAAAAAATATAATCAAAATCTATCTACTAAGGCAAATAGTGATGGCGGAAATGATATCGATGTTAAAACTTTCAATCTACTTGTTAATACTGTTACCACGATCACCAGAGAGACAGATCGAGCTGATGTCAGTACCGATGATCAAGCGAACCAAGCTCCTTTTGTTACGGCTAGTTGTTAGAGAAATGTTTCCAGCACCTAATTAACACTTTACAATAAACACCGTGCCATGGAAGACATTTCGACATATCCCATACACTTTAGCTACATGCATATGTTCAATCATTTATATTCAACTTTATAAATATTTAAAAAACGCACCCAATTATCAAAAGTCAAATGGACAAAAATCGACACATAACGCTGGAAAACTTTCTATTCCGAACTATCTCTAGCGGATACGGAAACTCAAAAGCTTAAACGTGTACGTCTGTAGAAAGTTTTCCAGACTCCAGTACGAAAGAATATCAAAATATTTGAAGATGACATCGTCGAATGCACGGGCGCCTACATTGTGATACATTTATCTACCGATACTGTGAGAGAGACTGATGACACATGGCTCTACATGAAGAGGTCGGGTCGTGAGACTATTCTAGTTGATGACATGTGACGCGGGACCAAAGCTAAACTGGACGATGAGTTACGATCAACACCGAAAGCGATACATGATCAAAACATACTGAAAGGAATTTCACAGAAAACGCACTCGAAGAATCAGTTCGATGCAAACGACCTCAACAGTCTTTATTTATAACAGTCTATCTCTATATCGTCAATTAACTTGGTGTTAACGTAATCAATCTCACATGTTTCAATAACCATACAATGTACACCTAAGTTTATATATTCGCATCTAAGACCCTATTTAACAAAAATATAATTATTCGACAGTTCAAGAATATAATTCCTCTTATTTCAATAAAAATAGTTTTAACAATGAACAAGTTTACATAAAAATATTACGAGTCAACACAGTCGGCGACGACTTCGACTAAGTTTGGACTTAAAGCGAAAAATTGACACGGTAACGTCGGTCGTCGGTGACGGAGTCACAGAGTGGTGGCGCTATAGTAGGGCCGCGACGCGTGCGCGGCGGGCGTCCGCAGCGCCGAGCGCGGGGTGCGCGGCGGCACGCTCATACGCCCGTCCTTGGTCACGTGCACGTCGTTCAGCAGAAAACTTACTTGTCTCTTGAAGGGAGGGTCGGCTTTGTCGTAAAGCGAAGTGTGGGAAGGCGCGAGGGACGGCGGCGGCGGCGACACGAGCGCGGCCAGCTCGCTTTCCAACAGGGCGACCTGTCGCTCCAGTGTGGCGATGCGCGCTTCCTTGGTCTCGAGCACGGCGGTGAGCGTGGCGCCCGCGCTGCCGCCTGGCAGCCCGGCGGCGGCCAGCGCACGCTCCAGCTGAATCTGCAGCGCCCGCAGCGTGTCCGCCGTCGCCTTGAGCTCCTGCCAGTCACGCGAGACGGTCAGCCGCCGCCGCCGCCCGCCGCCACCGACGGCGGCCCCGCTCTACATACAACCTGCCTACTGCCGCGACGCGTCTCGTCTCGCCCCGCTGGGGCTGCGGTACGCCCGATACGCTATACGCTAAACGCTACGGCTGACTGTACACAGTGCACATACGATAAACAAATTTACTTTCCGTTGTCGTGACGACGCAGCCCCAGAAGGCGATAATGAAATTTTTGATTCTAAATGATTACTTCAAACTAAAATCCCAATAAAATTTACACGAGACGGTCTTCGCTAAGGTTCATGTGACGGGGACATAATGAGCTGCTAAACATGCAATGTCGTGATTTATTTGTGTTCGTGTCGATTAAGTTTATTTTTGAGTTTTTTTGGTGTTTTGGCCGAATCGTTTGGATTTATTTCGAGTCGAACTCTTTGTTTGGTCGATCGGAGTGTGGTGATACAGAGGGAGGAGAAGAAAATGATAAACTAGTGCTCAGGGAACAAGCTCGAAGTGTCACAGAAAGGCTTTGAAAGACTGTGGAAGTGAAGAGTAAGCGAAACTGATCAGAGTAGAATGAAGCCAAAGGACAGAGTCGATCATAGAACACATAACAGGCGTCGCGACAATCACATTCGGCTTAAGAAACAACAAATGAATGAAATGATTCTATCAAGAGCAACTCTAAGAGAAACAGTAACAGATAAAGGTATCACAAAATAAAACGCCCATGTGGAGTACAATACAATTGATACATAAACATGAGAAAGCAGAGTGACGTGCATAATATACGACTAGGTGCGGGAGACACATTCTATAACAGCAGCGTAGCCGATTTTCCAAGGGCCCTGTCTTTCTCGGTGGTGATATGGAAAATGAGCCAAACTGTATGTTCATGCAACAGAGACACCGTTCCGCAATATTTCGATAGTTACCTGTTTCTGTGCCATCGCCTGCATTTGTTGAAACATTTGCCTTTCTTCCTCTTTACCTGAAATTTATTATCCGTTACATTTCTTCATCCGTCAGACAAGTGCGGCGTTCGCGGACCGTTTTAAACTACTTCTGATTGCTTTGTTACATACCCATTCCTTTATTTTGAAGCATTTCGAGTAACTTTTTGATACTCTCATCTCTTGCCTGTAGCGTTTGCTTCTGAGTTTCAATCCGCAACTCTAGTTCCTGTTTCGAAATTTCATGTAATTTAATTAAAACTCCGAGTAACTACCCGCCCGAATTGAATAAGGTGCCCGTGGAAGTTATGAAAAGTTTTACCCGTATCTCCGTCCTTCTCACCTTTATGGTATCCCTCAGTATTGCTATTTCTCTCTGTAGGTGTTCATTTTCAGCGTACAAAGCCTCCAATTGTTGTTGCAGTTCCGGAGCGGGTTGGCGCATGCGCAGTCTTAGTTCTTCTTCTAATTGTCTAACCAGCATTGCTTGTTTCTGCAAAGAAAGAGACACATATTGATATACCGTTGACTATTTCACAGGAAATTACTATAGGGTTTATAACCTGTATTCCAGAATATACGAACTTTTTTATTTCATTTGATTTAATTGTATCAAATACATCATTTATACTCTTTCTACGTTCCACTACTGGATACGGCACTCCTTTAAGAATGGAAACAGTCAAGACCATAGTCTACCACGCTGCCCAAGTAGCGATTGGTAGGTGTAACACACCTTATAGAAGAAGATTACTGATGACTTTAAATTCTTCGCAATTCATTAACATTTGTAGCGAGGGAAAGCTAGTAAATACAACGTCGTCCAAATCAGCAAATAACATGTATTGGTTGTGGTGTAATTATTGGTGTTTACGCGCATGCAACTTTTGTGGGCGGGCGGGAAATGTATGCATTACGATATACATCATAATACGCTGTATTCGAGATGTTATCAGCATAAGTGCACTGTAGAAACACAACTACATAAATTCACAATCTGTATGATTTATTGATTAAATCAAGCCTATACTGAGAGCGATAGCGTGGAATGAATTTAAAAATAGTGATCTTCTAATATATTTTTTTTTTATTACTGGCCAGCACATCACACGTATACGTGTTTTATTAATTATCTGTGTCGCTAAAACTGTTTTCTTGGGAAGTTGTATTCGCTTGATTCAGGAACAATGGTTCTCCGAAAGTATCCGCTTGTTACTATTACCTATCTAAAATCAACAAAGTTTCGAGTAATATTGAAACTTGGTAAACACCTAATAAATGGGAAATTAATATCATCAACGTGAAATCCATCCGTTCATACTAATTGTATTGTGAATACCTTCGTCTGTGCCTTTGTTATGTCTTCACACTAAAACAGTGTAACTGATTCTGTTGAAATTTAATATGGAGACAGTTTGACCTTTCAGAAATAACATTGGCATATTTCTCCAGGCCTTTTACTAAAAGAACAATTTTCTCGCCACTAATTAGTAAGGATCGGTAATGAGGTTATTGTGGATAAAGACTTCTCTAAACAATTACAATGAAATTCAATTTTGTTGTCGTAATCATTGAACTATTGAACGATTTACTCATTCATTTTTTCATTCATTCACTCGGTTATTTACATCGATATCGAACGAGTAATTTGTGGCCAGAATGTGCTATTGCATTCTGAATAATGAATATTCAATTTCGTGTAGCACGCGCGGTGCAGTGACTAGCTTTATCACCGATCAAACATGTGACCCAATAAGTCTGTTAAAATTATGTAATTAATATGTTTAGCGATATAAAACGTAGTAAAGGGGAAATTTGTATATATTAGGACTTATATTATTACTATATTACGTTCGGACATATGGAAAGAATGGATGAGGAACGATTAACAAAGCAGATATACAATGCGAGTGTTGATGGATGTAGGCGCCGTGGGAGACCTAGACTATCCTATATCGACCAAATAGGTCAGATACTGGCTGACCGAGGGTTCAAGAGTCTCCGAAACCGACGTGTATGTATGAAGACAATGATAAATGTAGACGATGCGCGTCAGGTTTGCAAGGAGAGAGCTATTTGGCACTCGGTGCTTTCTGCCTACCCCGTTAGGGACCTGGCGTGACGTTATGTTGTTGTTGTTACATTAGGACGTTAGGGGATTTCGTAAGAGTAATGCAGAGATCAATCTATCCGGGCCGGGTAGTAAAAACTTTAAATGGTAAGTAGGCCTCGGGAGATATAAATAACCACACTTTAAAAATACCTCCTAATGGATTCTTTGTTTGTTTATAACCGGGCCGAGTAATACTTCCGTCTTATTGCATACTGTATTGTAAGTGTTGCTTCTTCATGTAACATTGAGGTAATAAAGCTCAACCATTGAAATTTAAACAATAATTAACGTAACATCACGCCTGTAATCCCCGAAGAGGTAGGCAGAGGAGTGTGTAGTACACCTCCACATTTCACCAGTTACG
>DWUN01003597.1:0-11829 GCA_018249975.1 Passova gellias
TAGTGCATTTTCATTTGCTTAATAATAAATTACTATTTGAAGTCGGTCTTTTTTTTTTTGTTAAAAGTTAATTTTATGTACCTATAACAAATGCGTAGTTAATTTGTAATGTAGTGCATTTTTACATATATTCTAGTATGTTTGTTATAGCACAATATTCTTTTATACTTAACTTTTCATTGTATTAATTTTGCTTTAAAAACGCCATAAAAAGGCCGCTGTTTCAGTTCTGCCTAAATACGCACTTAAATATGTGATAGCAAAATTTTTAACAGTGTATACATTTAATATAATATTTAATAAATCAACTAAATTCTGTCTTTGGCGCGATATTTGGATGGAATATTTTATTGTTAACAAAAGTAAATGTTGAATTTATGTAACTCCGGCAGTTGCTGTTAATGCATTATGCGTTTATCTGTCTCAAACAAATCTAATAGCTCGCTGTGGTTTCGAACTAACCGCTCGAGTTCGGAACAATTATGGAGGTGCCATTGTGCTGGAGTTAGTCACTGTTCAAGTGTCTAACTAGTGCTCGGCTGCTTCAGATGTATGGTGCAAGACAGCTACAATATCATAGTATAGGCCTTGGAGAAACAGTGATAACCGATGTTTTGAAATTCGTCTTCCACTCTGCATGTCTTGTTCAAATCCTGATACCCCCTTGTCTTTCTAAGAACGTTTTATGATTTACAATTTGAACATCACAAGCTAAAACGGTGAAGGAAACAAATTGTGAACAAACTTGCACCATGGAGAATATCCATACTAATATTATAAATGCGAAAGTAACTCGGTCTGTCTGTCTGTGACGTCATCACGGGCAAACCGCTAGACCGATTGTGATGAAATTTCATATGCAGATTCTTGAGGGTCTTGAGATGAACACAGCCTACTTTTTTCTCCCATTTTTTTAAATGTTTTTCGAGGAATTTCATTGTTTTACGAAAAGGTCGGCGGGATCGTCATTCACGCGGGAAAAACTTTGTGATTCACTGATTTTCAGGCGGGCAAAGCTAGTTATAAAATAAATGTTTCAGAGGCGTGTGAAGTCTGTCATTTCGCAATTGGCCAGAGAATTGGACTAAGGCCTAAAACCTACCTAATGTGAAAGGAAACCCGGTCCAGCAGATAACAATAAATTGATCTGAAAAAGGCATTGTATGTTTATTATTAAACAAATATCATTGAACGGCAGCGGCCAGTCATGACAGCTGCATTTCGCTTTCTATCAAACTGACCTAAAGACCATATGAGATTTTTCTTAATATATTGTTCAAAAAAATCACGTTTTGCAATCACCCACATCTTCACCCACAATGCTAACACTCACACTAATTTATGACTTTGACATGAAAATTGTATGCCCACGATACAAATAAAATAGCCATGCAGTTAATGTGCTCTAGTTTTTACAACAGATTTTGTAACCGTGTTGAAATATGTAAAAGATTCATTTAAAGAACTAAGCAATAAGACTCAAGATTATTATTCAGTGTCGTTGTATTATTTGGTATTTTTTATAACATTTTGTAACATATAATACTGGTAAATAATAATAATTTACAATTTCATCTTCCCTCAGCCGTCACGGCCTCCTTCCGTAGTTCATAAAGAGTCTCACAAACGCAATAACTTCTTTTTTGACGTTTATTGGCGTTTTTACAATACTTTGTTTGCGTGTAATTAATGTTTTTCAATGCTGCGCCTAACCGGAAACTTGATGCAATAAAACACAATTTACATTAGGTTATGACAGCAGAAAACTTTTTCATATTAATATTATATTTTACATCGTTATATCATAACATGTTCGTAAACAGATGTTGTTTTATGATTATCCACAAATTATGGTAATCATTAAATGATATGAGGGAGACCTAGACTGTCCTATCCCGACCAAATAGGTCAGACACTGGCTGAAGGGGGAGATAGAGTCTCCGAAACCGGCGTGTATGCATGAAGAGAGTGATGAATGTAGACGGAGCACGTCAGGTTTGTAAAGATTATAAATAAATAAAGAATAATAATAAATGAAGACAATTCCACACACAGCGATCTGATTCCAAATTAGGCATTTAAAATTTTAAATCTAAGTTATTACGAATTACTTTTAATTAATTTTATTATAAGGTATTTTACAGGTCGGTACTATAGACTTTGACAGTAAATAGAGTTTCCAGCGTCTTCAATATTGTTGAACATCAGAATCTTCTGATTTGACGAAAATATACTTTTTTCGCATCAGGCATATTGAGGTGTTCATAAAACTAATAGTCCAAGAGTCTGTTAAATTTTTACGTCATCGTGTTCTCGAAGTGAGAGTAAAACGCGTCGCGTGTGGTCGCCGCCATTTTGATTTCCTTGCATGGCGCGGTAAATCCGCAGATAAGCTCCAGTGTCAGCATTGTTCCAACAGAATAGATAATTTACGTCGACAAACGTTCGGATTACAAGAGTAACTATCTCGTACCGTAATACAAGGCAAGTAGTTTAGGAGCTGGCTACGGTTACAACCAGCTGACTTTATTACAAAAAATATGTAGCGATTAATTACTATCGTAGTTATATTGAGATCGTAGTTATGTGACGATTTTTAGGTTTCTTTTTTGGTTTTATTTAACTACATGTGGCCTTCGCTATCTGTATTTGTTCAGCTTGGTTGATTAGGGCTTTAAACCTTTTCACTGAAAGAAGACCCATGTCCAACAGTGGGACAAAAAAGCGGTTATAAATATATTATATCTAATAATAATACCTTGTTTCCAAATATAATATGATTTACTAAAATTGTCATAAAAACAAATCTAAACCAAAAAATCAAAAAATAATTTTTATTTCAAGATAATCTTAAATAAATTAACATTAACATGTTATACCACTGTATATCACCAGCGCTCGGACTATAAAGAAAGTTTTCCTACGGTGTAGTGTGAAGGTGCATACAAACTTTAAAATACAGCTGAGAGGGTTTTGGTGCTAGCAATTTACTGCGAGTTTGGAAGTTTCAAATAGTTCCAGAATAAATTTATTAAGTTTACTCGTATAATAAGTACATCTGAAGTCCACAGTAATATGGTCTACAAATACATTGAAATTAATAAAATAACACGTGCATTGTTTAAAAATTAAACTAAATGCATATGTATGTATACAGGTATGATTATTTACAATCTTTCTCTGTCTGTCAGTCTGTTTGTTCCGGCTAATCTCTGGAAAGTCTGAATGCATTTTGACAGGACATTCACTGGCAGATACTCGATGTAATCAGGAGTAACTTTTTAAATACATTTTTTTTTTATTCTGTATAGATTGTATAAAAAGACGCGGACGAAGCCGCGGGCGCAGCTAGTAAAAAATACGTATTACCAACCGACATTATTCATGTTGAACTACGATTATTTGCAGCTAACGATTTGAAATTATACATCAAAAACAGCGCGCCCATAACTTGGCCCTTTGGCGGACATTAGGTAAATTTAATTACATTAGCCCCCACTTCGACGTCAAAGGGATAACCCTCCGCCACATAAATAAAAGGTTACCGCACAATACCACTAATGTCCGTTTGATAAATTATCTTTAAGATAATTTGACTATTGGGAATGATGCGCTAAGTTTTGAGAGATTCCGGCCGAGCATATAAAAATAATTGGCATTCAACATTGAATATTTTTATTGTCTCAACATGTTATAAGGTGTCAGACAAACAGGCAAGACTTTCTGTTATATTGTTTACTACAAATTACATATGTTGGGTTTACATAAAACCCAAAACCAAACGAAAACAAAAAAAATCCCAATTTTATAAAAAAAAACCTAATTATTAATTCGCTGCCTCCAAAGTACAATCCGTCTCGATTTATGAAATTACTAACATATTTTTTTAATATTTTTTTTATATTACCTACTTCTTTATCTTTTTTACCTTTACATAGAATAAAACTAAATCGCTTTCCGCTGTATGTCCCTAAATATGCTTAGATCTTTAAAACTACGCAACGGATTTTGGTGCGGTTTGTTTCAATAAATAGAGTGATTCAAGAGCAAGGTTTATATGTTTAATAACATACATTATGTACTAAAGAAATACTGTTATAATTTATATGGCAGAAGAACGTTCGCCGGGTAAGCTATGTAGTTCAATTTAAATTGATAATTTCGTTATTCTACTAACACTATTGATTTTAATGCACCCAGCGAAGGGACTAACCCTAACCCGCTGGGCGATAAATGATAAATTATGACCGTATGCCACCAATGTCCCTTTTATAATAGACATTGTATATTACGATTGAGACAATTTACTTTAATAAAGAAGTTAATCCCAAGATTACTTAATATTTCAATTATCACGTACAAGTTTCTTTGGTTGAAATAACAATTGAAAATTTCCCATATATTAGCCAATGCAGCAAAAACATGGCATTTGTAAAGTTAGATACTAATTCAATAGTCTGTAAAGAATTCACAGGCACTTAGCACAGCTAATAATATCCAAACATCTGCGCCAACAAAGCGATATATTCAATCGACGTTTGAATATAGTGGAAACCAGCATTCAGACCCCTACAGCCTAGAATAAGGTTATGTATAGGACGTAAACATTGTCGTTTCCGGATATCTGAATTCAAAAATAGAATTACTCAGCCGTCAATCAACGGAAGTGACATCTGGCGGGGGAGTGCGAAAAACGAAATTGAACCAATTACAACGTCCAGTGAAGACGTCCACTAAGTACTGTCCGCTAAAGTAGTCGGCTTAGTTCAATCAGAAATGACAAACATAAGGACTCCTAGAGGGTCTTGCTGCTTTGAATTTCCCCATTATCATTGTTATTATCGTCTTAAGCGAAAACGCGTTCTTATAAAATATCTTTTGTTAAACTCCGTAAAAAATAAATGGATTTTTTTTCAGCCTTCTTTGTAATGTTTGTAAATATTACTAGCGCTAGTTATCTATACCACATACATAAATTGGGGAGTGTGTTTGTTTGTTTGTCCTTCTTTCACGTGAAAACATCAAAAATATCCAATTTTCACAGGAAAACACGTTTTATTCATGACCCAGAGGTCACCACGCCGTCGAAAGCCTTATATCCTGATATTTTGTATGTAGATTCTTTAACTTTTTTGTAAACCTATTTGTCGGTCCGGGCGAAGCTAGCCGGCTGAACCGATTTTGATGAAAGTTTAATAAAAAAAATACTTTTGACATATTAAAGTCTAGTAGTAGGACGAGGAGTGTTTAACAGTTACACGGCTTATGATTACGATAAATGTTAGAAACAAAGCGAAATGATAAACAAAATTAATTGTCAACCGTTTTGTAGATTCACCCCATATTCATCTATACATATAATAAAACTGTAGAAGGGTTAAATTCTGTACATCGAATAAAAACTAAAAAAAATACGCCTAGGGGTCTTGCAAGTAACAGAAGCCAAAAAAGATCATTTTTTTATTTTTGTCTGTCTGTCTGTTGTCCGCCTTTCACCCTAAAACTGCTGGACAAATTTCGATGAAACTTTTTTTGTTATATAGACCTCGGCAAAATATAGGCTACCATTTATTTTGAAATACTCCAAATGCTGCTCAAAGTCACTATTCCAAGCGGACGACGTCGCAGGCAAAAGCTTGTTAATAATAAAACCTATTCCTGAAAGCTAGCACGGCAACGACCTAGGAACTGAGTTACGGGTTAAATAGTTGGATACAGCGGATACCGGTAAACTTTAACTATAACTCAATACCCGTTATTTCAACCGTGGGAATTGGAGTTAATTTATTTAATCTTTTACCAAACCAAAAATATAATACCTGTAATATCATAATACTCAAAATTTCGGCATGAATTAGTGAAAAATTCTTCTGTCTTTAAGCGGCTTGACCAAGTCTGGTGAAATTTTTTTTTCATTTACCTGAATGGTTCTTAGCTATAGTCAGTCTTGGTGGCTATCAGTGAGATTAAAATACATTTTTTTGAATTTGAAAAAAGTTATGTTGCTTTTTACATCTTTTTGGTTTGATTTCTAGTCGTTCTGCTCTAGCAGGATTCGCAAAAGACAAATACTATACTTAAAACTTTAATTGTTACTATCGGAAAGTCTATAACTACGAGTTACCTTTCGAAAATAGAATATTATCAGACAGAAATTTTAAAAAAGTGAAGTATGATAAATCAAACGCGATATGCACTTTGAGATGTTTGACCGATGGGTCAATAAAATACACTTTTATTACCCATCACTTCTAGATAACGTGTCATGTGGTGACATGACGTTTTTGTCAAATATTGACCTAACACATGCAGTACTTTACACCTTTATACTATACACCATAAAGTGCAATTTCCTATGAATCGGTTGTAAATATAACATTCTGACTTCGTTTAGAATCAATCTACATTTGCGGCTACTATTTTCTTAAAACCTAAGCATTAAAGGCCTTTTTTCACGAACAATATGCAGTTGGTTATGTGAGAATGTTTGTTATGGTTACATCCAATATACACCTTGACACCGTGTGGGGTAGGTTATGGCGATAAAGGGTTAAAATAATATTGGTGTTCCCATAAATCTTGTAAGGTTAAACACACTTGGAGCGGCGCGTAAAATAATATGATGGTTTATTTTGAAACCAAGCTTCCGTTGCCTTCGCGAGCATTTGAGGGTTAAAAACATTTTTTTATGCACCGTCATGGTGTGACACTATAATAATGGTACTTTTCACTTTAATAAGGATAGAAATTAAATTTTTATTTCTCGTGGATTTGATTCCCAACCAGGGCAAACATTCGTGCAATGAGCAAATTGGTTCGTGCCTAGTTTGTAATAAAAATGTATGTATATTCATATATTACATGCGAAATATATGTCTGTCAGCTGTCAGGTTACCATAACACAAACATTTAGTTGACAAATTTGAAATCAGGTAACATATACCTGTCCCAATTATTATTTTAATGTCGATAACAAATCCTCACTTCATCCATACATCGTAGCATTAAACAGAATGTCTATTATGTTTTACACGAACTCTTGAACTATCTATCATGACCACCATCCAACGTAATCTTTATGGACGTCAGGCTATTAACGGTGGCGCCCTCTACGCCCCCATGTCGTGAGAGAACTCGTTAAGATACAGACCACCGTATTACCCAACAATGCATCAGCTGCCGTAATTAATTATTGATCTTGTAAACTAACGGGCTGATAAATGCGGCTTACTAATGACAATTGAGTTGTTTAATTAAAGCTAGCTGTACCCCGCAGTGTTAGCCTTGTAAATCGCGATCCAGTGGAAATTTTGTGATAAAAAGTATGCTATGTCTTGCCCTATAACCTCGTCTATCTACCAGCAAAAGTCTCATTGAAATCGGTTCAGCCGATCCAGAGATTAGCGCGGACAAACAGAAAACAGAGACAGGCACAAATAAAAAAAAAATGTTTTAGTATCGTGTAAATAACTATGTATAAGTACTTGAGAAAACACAGGTATTTTGAAATCACAGACAGACACTTCAATTTTGTTTATATGTTTAGATGTTCACTATTTGTCAATGGATTTCTTTCAAAACACCGCCTATGTAGTTTGAAAATCCATATCCATTCAAGTGTTTAACAAATAAAATACCGTGATACCTAACGAGCTTAGGTCAGAGAAGCCTTATTTATTTATTTATTTGTTTAAGATGTCAACCGAAACAGACAACACAAGGCTATGAGAACCATTGCTAATGATCTTCAACTATTTAGCGTATCCATGATTAAGAGAGGCGTGAATATGTTGACAAGTTACCGGTTAACTACTTGTTATTGTATACGTGTAGAATATTTTCCATGACTGTACAAATATGCGTGTTACTTACATAAACATGGTCTCTGTAATATAAAATGGGGGAATTAGGATTTCATAAAAAAATACACTGAATAATCTACAACGATAGAGTACCTATAATATTTTCTGAGGTGTGTAAAGTCTACCAATCTGCAACTGGCCAGCGTGGTAGACTATGGCCCAAATACTCTCTCACTATGAGACACGGTTCAGCAGTTGACCAATTAAAGGGTCGAAAATGAAGATGATAGAAAACTTCGAAGCAATTCAATAAGAATACTTTTAAGCAACAGATAAGGGGCAAAGTTGAAAAAATGTCGACTAATATGTTAAAGTGAAATGTGCAGATGGGTATCCAGGTGTCTGTCGATACTTCACACGCTTATCGCGATGTCGCGACACCTCGTTCCCGGGTTCATTCAGAATAGATTAGTAGAAGCGCCTTTTGAAAAAGGTTTTTTCACACTTGATGATTTTACAGTTTGAAAACGAGCATAAGCGGTGAAGTTTAGTGCGAACAGACATTTATTTAAGCGTTTCAAACGTTGATGATTTTGAATATAATTTGTTTTTAATTATCATATATTAACTGTTTGTATATGATTCATTATTATTGATGCTTAAAAATAAGCCACTGAATAAGACATGCTAACCAAATTAAACCACAATTTCAATGCTTGGCTAACCTCTCGACCTAGTGGATAGAGACCCAGACTGCTAAACCGGAGGTTGTGGGTTCGATTCTCGCTCAGGTCAAACAAAGGCGCGAGGAACATTTTTGTTTATTCTGTATGTACACAGACAGCTGTGTGTCTCAATTATTATTACAAATGGAAAACAATCTCCCGCTTAAATGTTTCAAGAGATAAATTTCGTGTTTGAAACACAAAACACTGGAATCATTTAACGAAGACATAACAGCATCCTCGTCTCTCATTCCGGGTCGCATTTTTAACGATTGAACGACATTTTTTATCGTTGCCATGGCATGGGGGAATTCTATGGACGTCGAAACAGATGGCGTTGTATGAAAGGCTATATATTACTCCAGTTCGTGTTATTTTTGGAAGAAAAAGTACTTTAGAAGTCTGTGGTAGGTAACTTTCAATGAAGCGATTCGGTCGATTGTAACTAATAGTCTTCGTTTTACACGCAAATGGAGTTATTTATTTATTTTTATGTGAAGAGAGTAGCAAACGACCGAGCAGCAGCAGCACCAACCTCTGTACTGACTAGACCTCTGACATATGTAATTCTCTCCTCTTTTCATTTTTTTGTTTAATTTTGTATATTTTTTATTATCTGTGTTTTTGTTTATTTGGACGGAATAAAATACTTTCTTTCTTTTTTCTTTCTTTCTTTCTTTTCTTTCTTTCTCTCTTATCCAACTTCTAACAAGGCTACAAAAACGGAGTTGTTGGTATGAATTCATTTAATAATAGGTTTTAGTAAGAATTAGTTGATTACAACACTAATAGCCGCAGTTGCATATTTTCGAGGACTGAGTTGACCGCCTCTATACCCGTAAAACGCCCTCCACAGCCTTACAACAAAGAGACAAACCATTCATACAACTTCGATGAAAACAAAACCTTTGAAAACTGGGGAATTAGGTCGAAAACCAAATTACATTGCAACGCGAATCATCTTTCACGAACTGCGATTCGTAAAAGAAAATCCTATGAAAGACGATTTTTTTCTTCAAACGGCCTAATGAATACACACACTCGGCGTAATTAAGGACCCTTTAGACCCTTAACCCACTTAGGACATGCAGAGATGAGGACGAGAGGGTTCGCTCCATGAAAAAGATCCGCGCCGGTCGAGTGGATCGGATAACTACTTTTTCATCTTCTGTTTTGATTTATTGCCGATTTTTTGTTTCAAATGTAATTTTTTCGTTATCACTGTTGGCAATTTGAAATGTACGCGATATTTACATTAATTAGAGGTGGTGATGGTACAAGATCTGTTTCCATTAATGAAACGGTAAAAAGGGTTAACGATTATAATGAATGCCTAGGTAAGCCAAGATTAAGTGTGAAAAATAGGTAAGGTACCATTTTGAAAAAATAGGCCCAATAGGGCTAGACCAACACGGGTAGCTTATGGGTGGTATAATATGCTTTGAAAAAATAGTACACGCATAACTTTGACCCTAATGAAACAAAAAAAAGTTACCTGCTCGTCTATGGAAACCAAAAAAGAAACTTTATCAATACAAAAACAAATAAAAAGATTCACTGGCCGCAATGATAATCCCATAGAAAGAAAAAAATACCACATTCAAATGATATCCACAAATCGTAAATATCTTTTATTAACTTCCCGATTAACTTCCAACCGATATAAAGCACGGGCAGGATAACAGAACGCCGCGATGAAAGGGGATGAAAAGGGAGGGGGGGTGGAGGGGGCCTGGTAAAAATGGTACGTAATCCAACACTAACCATTGACATTCAAATGAAGGCCCCTTATAAATCATTTAAGCTTTCGAAACCGCCAAACCCTTCCTATTTATGTACGGTCAGCAAACGATAATAATTGAATTATTTGGTCAATACAAAATATTCAGTAGAATATACATCATTTAGCACACATCGTAACGACTAGGCAATTTTGGCAATGTTTTTTTCTCTTATGAAGGTAAAATAATGTTGAGAGGTTTTTCGCCTTTCTACTTCCGGAATACCATGGCCGGACACAAAACCGCAATTGCATTTAAACTCACAGATGAACACCAATTAACCAAAAAACATGTTTATCGCGCATTTCCCTTAAAATCTAGTAAACAAACGGATTTATGCACCGGATATGTACTCGTATTTGTCGGAGACGGTCATTAGAACAAACCGATGACGGAAGGAAGCACGAGTCCCTGTAGATGGCGCCACCGCGGCCATCTTGACACTGACAGCGTGCTACAACAGAGTCTAGCCGGTGGACCAAGATCTTTCTAGAATCAATCGATCGTCTTCGTGACAAGTTCTCCACCAAGCTTGGAACTGTCTCTCGTTTAGTTCTTCGATGTAATTTGAGTTTGCACTTGTGTTCAGTAAATTATGAAGTGAATGAAATACTGTCAACTGTAAACATAATTGTGTCATTGCACGAGTACCGATTTTATACGCCCACTATGTGGGATGATGGAGCAAATAATGTGACCAAGCCGACGATATGGCGCATTCGTTAATGTACCAGTATACTGAACGGTGAAGTTCATATCTGACTGTTAATCTAATATATAAAAAATTCGTGTCTCGGCGTTCGTTGCTACAAAAACGGCTGGACAGAATTTTTGAAACGTTTTTGTGTATATATGGTTGGTATGAGAATAAGCCGTTAAGCATATTTCATAGCGCTGGCTAATTAAGGTGTTCAAATCGAGAATTTTTTTGACAAGATTTTTCTGGTTTTCTTTGGTTCAACATCAAGAAATATCTATAACCCCACCCGCCATATCTTGTCCGTCTTCCGTGTCAACTAGTACCTATAAAATAGGTAATTATTACATTCATTTTTCTGTCCCTTTCAATTATCCGTCATGTTTTGCGAACCGTACACAACAGTGGCACGTGTCCATCAAACAGTTGTTCGAAACTCGGCTCAACTTTCCGGAGCGATGTTTGCCACAAACCTTTATATATCGACAATGCGGCTGAACACTATATGCGTAGTCCCAACTTTACAACCCCTACATTAGTCATTATAGTTTAATATTACACGAG
This sequence comes from Passova gellias, assembly GCA_018249975.1. NCBI lineage: Eukaryota > Metazoa > Arthropoda > Insecta > Lepidoptera > Hesperiidae > Passova > Passova gellias. Next base: position 11,570 of record DWUN01003597.1, read on the forward strand.
TTCAATGACAGTACATGCCGTAGACTCTTCAGCTGTAGAATAAGAAGGGTTGTGTAACCACAGTTAGTGGGCAAAATAGAAAAAAATATTGTAGCTACAAATTGATAATAATAATAATGGACAGAGCCTGTACTATGGTGACCAGGCAGCTGATAAACTACATATATACATACTATATGACATATATAGCCGGACACAACAAATAACTGCTCATTTCACAAAAGTTTGTCCTGAGTGGGAATCGAACCCACGACCTCCAG
>DWUN01003598.1:0-11828 GCA_018249975.1 Passova gellias
ACTTTTCCTGTATTTGAAATATAGCCACTTGTTACTAATACTAAATGATACATTACTGATAGCATGTTGACTGTAAGAGTATGAATTAATTGTCATATAAAAATATTTTAACTTAATCTTTTATATGTTGAGAAATTTACTGCCACTACATAGATAAACTGTTTATCCAAATATAGCAATAATAACTTTCATTGCCCTTTCTATATGCTAACAAATCAAGGACAATATTTGATGAGGATTTATGACTGATGACAGTAAAAACTAACACAAACCAGTAAGTTATGATGATTACAAGGGAATACAAAAAACCTCCATTACTAGGAAACAAAGACTAAGTATGACAGACAATTCGCGGCCCAAATCAATATACAAGAGATGAGTAGACAAATGTTAAATATTTAATATTTGACTCCTAATAGATAGTGATAGATAAGAATTGAGAATGTCTAAAAATCCTGTCATTACACCACTACCACTGTAACTATTTGCATAAAGTCCAGAAACTTTTTTCAATTTAAGTCAAAATACATAGCATTGTTCAGCCAACATGCATGACATGCCAAAAAGACTTATTGCAAAAGATAACTGGGCCCCTTACATGTAAACATATTTTATGCTCATAATTATAGACTTGAACTAATAGTGCTCACAGTGTGCTGCGTGAAGCTATACAGAGTCTCAAAGTTTCTCAGTGAGTTTTTAAGTAAGCCCAAATTGTGTCACATACGAGTAAAAAATGTACTAATGCAACTCATTAAATTAAGTAAAATACTGACATCACAAACTATAAAACAACTAAAAGTATAATCAGCATTTGATTATTATGCAGTTCTATAACTTTATTTTTAAGAGTTTGGCTACAAAATAAGCTTGAGAACTGCTGCATTAGATTGTAATTTTAAAAAGTACCTGTACAGAGTTTGGTTGTTTTCTTTTTCTATATGACAGTTCTGGTGGTCCTTCAGGATAATTATCATCCTCTGACTCTTCTCCGCCCACCTCACTCCAAATTGCTGCTAATTCTTCAAAATATCTCTGTCTAGCCCTTAAATATATAGGTTTGTAGTTGCTTTTCATACATGGTTTTTGAGGTAGTGGTGGAATATATGGAACTGGACCGGGTGGAGCCGATTTTGCTGCGGCCAATAACCTTTCCCGAGATAGCAATACCTCTGGCAACAGTTTTGCATAATATGCTTTCCTCTGTAAACAGTATAAATCAATTCCTTTAACATTAATAGTCACATACTGTTTAATATAACTTGAATACAATCTTGTAAAGTAAAAAAAGCAATTAAAACAAAATTACCTTTTGCTTCTGTTGTTTTGCCCTGGCTTTCATTAGAAATTTCCTCATTTTAGCTATGTCTGGCCTAAAATTACCGAGTCTTAAATTTCTATGAAACTCTTCCAAAGGTGATATAAAATTAAATGGCTCATGTTCCAATAACATTTTTACTGTGGCTTCTTTCTCTTCATCATCGTTAACAGGAAAATTGGGCAAGAATTGTTTTAGATGTTCCTTATCATCTTCTTCCAATCCCTCCCAAGTTTTCATTGAAAAGAGCTCTTTGAATACCTCTGGATCCTCACAGAGCTCTTGTGGAAGCTCAAGATTCTGGCCTAATATTCGAACTGGCTCCAACACTTCTTCGTCGGTTTCCGACGAACCACTTGAGCTTTCAGTGGAACTACTACTGGACTCACCACTGTAACTCTGTTCACTGTCTGCTTTATCCTCCATGACCACCGTACGTGCTAGGGAAAAGATGAGCTTTAACGCTTACGTGATGTAATAACTATGCGTTTCAGTTATAAAAACCGAGACATTTCGTCCTCTGCATTGATATTTCTCCTTGTTTTGCTTCTGTTGTTTACGAAAAACCATACGATTGATGCACCAATGTGCGGTAAACGGCCATGAAGTATATTAGATAGCCGTCAAGTCTTGTCTAAAATAAAATACAAAGTACACGCCAAACTGCAGTGTTTCATACATAGTATGCGCCAGAACGGCACATTGCGATGAGAAAATAGCTTGACAATCAAGATCAGCGACATTTTGCCATTTCAAAATAGAATTAAAAACAAAACACATTTTGTCTATGTCGCTATCTGGCTTATCTATGAGATCACCACAGAAAAAAATCAAAAATAACAAATTTAATAAAAATGTTACTGACGACTAAAATAGTGCTAAATTATTTCAATATCATCAAATAACTTGAATTCCATAAGTTAAGAATCTGGTAAAATGTGCCTGATTTTTTAAATCTAAAATTAATGTATTGAAATTTTAACCAAAAGCTTACAAGAGCAATTTAACTACATTTGAATGACAACGTATGTCAGACTAATTAAAATTTCATTAGAAGAAGATATTATACCTTATTGTTAAATTTCATGGAAAAAATCAATATATTTTATCTGTCCAAAAATATCGGAACACTAATGGTGTCGGGCGATTTGACTTTTGGTTTGACGTAAATTAATCGTGGTGTAGTAAATATGGCTGACGAACTCAATGTTGACAGTCTAATTCACAGACTTTTAGAAGGTAAAGAATCATTTTATTTCACTATTTCGACTCTATACGGATTCTGTGTATTGAAATCTATTGTGGTCACAATTTGTTCATCGTTCGTAGTGCTTCCAGTTGCGTAATTAACTCGGAGACTATATGTATAGAAACGTCTAACTCATAAATAAATCGATTATCCTCAATTCTTATCTGAATCTACTTTGAATGTTCACGCTTTAGAATTCTTGTAGATGTCTATTTTTGTGTTTAAACAGAATAGGTACGTATTTGTAAATTGTCACATGACTGTAAAGTAGGTACACTGTGTACCTAAATTATTTATACTAGTGACAGTTTCTATGGCATTCAAAATTTTCATGGGCTTATTGTTATGCTTTGTTCGCATTGTATGTTACTTTACTTGTTAATTTCACTTTATCATGCTGCTTTTTATGGGTAACAACAGTATACAGACAGCAACAAGAAACAGCACGCCGAAAGGGGAAATTGAAAGACATCTTTTCGGGAGAATGTATGGTTACTTCCAAAATTCTTTCCACAGTAATCAGCTAGCAATTTATTTTATTTTCCACAATACCTGATGAATGGTCCGCTTTTACTGAACATAACATTAATAATTGTTTATTTGTTTTGTCCCTGTAAAAGAGTAAGTAAGTGGTCCAGCCATTGTGTAACAATGTAAAAAGATTTACACCACTGGAGGTCTCTTGTCTAGCGGTAAGAAAACCTAATTATTCGACCAGAAGTTTTGGGATTGAGTCCAACTTAGCTAAACATATGTGTGATGAGCACATTTGTTTGGTCTGTCTGGGCATAGTTAAAATATCTAAACATAATTATTATATCATATGTATATAACGAAGTGTATCAGCTATCCGATTACCATAATATAGGTATTTAGTTGCTTTAATCGGATAGCTGTGTGTGAAATTGTCCCAGTTATAATTATTACCACTGGAATAATTGTCAGGAGGATTTAAAACACACTCAACACTGTTTGAACATTGTCCATAATACATATTCCAAATGTACGAACATTGTCCTTTTATAGCACATTCCTTCAAATGTTAATTATTTACATACCTTACATATTGAATTGAATACATCATTCACCATATCTTGTATGTTCTGACCCATATTATATATGTGTCATATGTAATCATGTTGCTTAGCAGTATGCAACTTCAATAATATACAAATTCATAAGGCTATTTTAGCATGCTTTGCAAGAACTTTGAACCTTTAAAACAGTGTCATTTTCATGCGCATCGTGCCAAATAGTAATTATGTGTGTAATGTTCAATGTTTGTGATAATGTTGTTATGACGTAATGTTATGCAATTTGATCTCGGTGTCCACAACTTGACATGCATTTACAACCATTGCTTGACCTAAATATGTATTTAGACAGCAGGTAGTATCTGTAAATATGATTATAAATTTTGCTGCAGTTCGAGGATGCCGACCTGGAAAAACAGTTCAGATGTCAGAGTCAGAGGTACGCGGCCTCTGTACCAAGTCACGGGAAATATTCCTGCAACAGCCAATACTACTGGAATTGGAGGCGCCGCTCAAAATTTGTGGTAAAACTGATAGTATACTTTATTTACAATACATTATCTGAGTAATGGCTAGGTACTACCTTGCAAAGTATATATCTAAAGTGATAGAAAACTTATTTACAATTCAGGATAGGTAATTTTGTGGCAGATAATTTTCAAAGTAAATGAATTGCTTAGTTTAAAATTTTTACACTATAGTTTAGTTTCAGTATAAGTATTAGCGCCGGAAAGAGAAATAAAAGAACCAGTTTCACAATATTTTGTAATCATGTAACTGTTTTTTATGATTGTAATTTGTATGGGAAACACAAATTTTGTTACGTACGAAGAGTAACAATTAACAAACATTGATATTAAAAAATATTAAGTGTGTTTTTTGACTCATCTGCACACTTTAAATCAGATATAAATTAATTGTCTGACAGTAATTTTATTTTAGGTTAAATGCCCTAATGGTTGGATAACAATGGACAATTTGTATTTAATGAGCATCTACAATTTCGATTAAAAAAAACTGAAGTTATATTACTAATATCCATGATGACTTATATTATTTTAATTGAAGAATATTTTTTTACCCATATTACAATTATGTGCGCATTATACGGTCAGTTTAGTTCGTCTTATATCATCGTGTAGCGCAGACGGCCGTGCAATTATCGTGCGTATGTGTTATGCCGACTCCTCGTTGTAGATTACGACAAAAGGGAAAAACAATCATACATATTGACTCTGCACTATGAGTTATCCACAAATATTCTTTATGTTCAAATGCTTAAAACGCTTATATACATTTTTCAGGTGATATACATGGTCAGTACACAGATTTACTTCGTCTGTTTGAATATGGCGGATTCCCGCCAGAAGCTAACTATCTATTTTTGGGTGATTACGTGGATCGCGGCAAGCAATCTCTCGAAACCATATGCCTCCTGCTTGCTTACAAAATCAAGTATCCCGAGAATTTCTTCCTCCTGCGCGGAAATCACGAATGTGCAAGCATAAACCGCATTTATGGTATATATTCCATTATTTTAAAGTAGAACAATATAAAATAGCAATTAATTACTAGCCATTTTATATCAATTACATGACCTCCCGACACACGGGCTAATATGTTCACGGTTAATATTATATGTAGCATCATGACCTTCAACTATAATTTAATAGCCAGATCTAAACGCTAAATCTGACACACTTATAATATAACGATGCGTTTACTGTAGTGTTATTTTAAAGAAACTGGCTGTACAATATTAATATAATGGAAACAGATTACCTCAGTAATATGTTTATTTTAAATGTTTCATTTTTACAGGTTTTTATGATGAATGTAAGCGTCGATACAACATAAAGTTGTGGAAGACATTCACGGACTGCTTCAACTGCTTGCCCATTGCGGCCATCATCGATGAAAAGATTTTCTGCTGTCACGGGGGTCTCTCGCCGGATCTGCAGGGCATGGAGCAGATCAGACGGATAATGCGACCAACTGATGTCCCTGATACAGGTTAAAATTACCTAAACTATTACCTCATTCATGTTCGTTAATACTTAAATGTCATAATTTATTATTTATAAATAATGAATAGAAAGAAGGAATTTCCTCATCAAAAAATATATTTTCATATTTTACATGGACATTTATCATTATATGGGAATGTATGCAACTTTCCTAGAGACTAATTTACCATGTTATTTTAATTAACTCCCTGGACGATTTATGACACTGGAAAAAATATATCATCAAAACTTGTATATAAAATGTTCTATAAAGGTTTTGTTATCTTTCATTGAGATTTTTTTTAACATAAACATGGAAAAAGCATGTATGGAATTAATTTATTTATCTCATGATTGACCCCTTTATATCACTCAAAATTCTAGGTATTCTTTACATTCCTTCTCATTCTACACAAAATTCTTTACTATCACTGCAATCCACCTGTGGAGAAATCCTCTTTCTAAATTTATCTGTAACACTAAATCCTTAATCTCTTAAAAACCAAGTCAAGGCCAATTATTTGCAATTCTGACTTGGCTTCTTCTATTCCCTTCACAGCGCTATTTAGGTATATGTCACATTATGCTATGAAACTACATAAACACTTGTTTTAAACAAAATTATAACATGCATCGCCTTACTTCAAAGAAATCACGAATAAGACCAGAGACATCAAACCAAGAACATGAAATTAAAGAATGCAAAAAAGAAAATTTCAAATAATAGTTTTTAAAATATTTTGCCAAGATACACTAATGAACATAAATAGATGTAATAGTATTAGTTTTACACCAGAACTAGGTTTGAAACTACCCATCACATAATCTGGTAATCAATGTGTTTTATGTAAGAGCTGTTACAACACCTGTACCTGTACAGTACTATAGTTGTAGAGTCCGAATCATGAATTTTACATTGGACATGTTATCTTGTTGATGTGCCCTTTCCCTTGACAATTATTACGCTGCAATAACTCTGAACAGGAATACAAGGGATGTCTGCATCAATATGTTCAATAACAACATGATATCACGCTAGGTCCCTAGCGGGGTAGGCAGAAAGCAACAAGTGCCAAATATCTCTGTTGTTGCAAACCAATATGTAATATTGAGAAATAATAATTCTTGATAAACATTTTTCTACAGGTTTGCTTTGTGATCTGCTTTGGTCGGATCCGGATAAAGATGTGCAGGGATGGGGGGAGAACGATCGCGGTGTGTCGTTTACATTTGGCCCAGATGTTGTCAGCAAATTTCTCAACAGACATGATTTGGACTTAATTTGCCGGGCTCATCAGGTAAATTAGTGTTTATTAGGTATTATAGAAAAGCTATGTTGTTTCCACCAGAAACATGCTGACATTTAATTTTGACGACTGTCTCACACTTGCTAGTTTATATTATATTTCATTTCCATGATTGAAATAAAATGTATATTGCAATTATAATTTACATTTAATTTTCACTCACATCCTTGTGTCTTGTGTTTGATATAATTGTTTTGTGTGAAAGGTGGTGGAAGATGGCTATGAGTTTTTTGCAAAACGGCAACTCGTTACTTTGTTTTCTGCACCCAACTACTGTGGAGAATTCGACAACGCGGGCGGCATGATGTCTGTCGATGAAACGCTAATGTGCTCTTTCCAGGTAAATCTTTAACTATATATAATTATTGGACATTTTTCAGTATTTTATAAATTCAAACTTTTCATTTAGATTTTAAAACCATCCGAGAAGAAAGCAAAATATCAGTACAATGGCATCAACAGTGGAAGGCCTGCCACACCTCAAAGGTCACCTCCAAAAAAGAAATAACTGACGTTTGGGATCCAGTGTGCTGCACAGTGAGAAGAATGCTACAAATAATTTAATTATATCAATTATAGTAATTACTATTGTTAGTAGTCATTTGGCCGAGCCGGATAAATAGAGCCTAATTATTGAAGTGTTTTATCAGTTAGCTTGTGCCTTGTTTTTATTTTATTGTGAATGATAGTTATTTATGAAATTAGTTTAGTATTCTTTTCGTAAATCAATATAGGCAGTATTTATTCGGCTACTGCCAAAGACTATTGCTTGTTCGATCCCAGATATAATGCATCCTTTTGACAGATTACCTTAGAGACTACAGAGTACCCTATTATTTTTATTTGACCTATTGATATTATAGAAAAATCGTTTTGTCAATGTTGGAATAATAAAGTGGCAGCAATCTTAGAAAAGCGGACATTGGACGAAAGCGTCGTTACATTTACATATATTATCTATATCTTAAGTTGTAGTGGATCGAAAGCACACTTGCTTTGTTTATTCTGTAACTAATGTGCCTATAAATGTAAAGTATGTATAGGTCTCGGTATAAGTGACGAGGATTGGTTCTTTAAAAATTGTAGTTTTTATTGTATGAGACAAATTGTTTTCAAAAAACTGAATCGTCCATAAAATCTTTCTTTGTTTTAGAATTATTATGGGATTTATTTATTTCGATGTAACGGATTCTGTTGAGGAGCTGGCCTAAGACATGAATTGATATTAACCTTCACCATCTATAGCTAATAAGTGTCTCAGTACTAGGACTCCATTGCAATTCATATTTTATGTTTATGGGAGTAAACGTTCCCAGTGAAATTATTTTGCACTCAGTATTACTATTATGAATAGGTAGATATGTCAAAATTCGGCGAAAGATTGGCATCGATCTCCCTACTGAGGCTTTAACTTCATGGATTGCCCAAAGTCTCAAATGAATTGATATAATTTTAATGGTGGTAGAAGCAGTGTAGTCCTCGCAACAATAGTGCAATTGCTATATTAATATGAATATATTAAATATTAAAATTATATGCAGATTTTGCATTGTACAATTTTATTTTTAGCTATATTAACAATGTCAAATAATATTGATTAATAAATATCACTATTTAAATTAAGAGGTTTATTTTTGTTTCATTTCATTTAGGTTTGCATTTACTAAACAATGTAATATTTTAATATACAAAGTTAAAGCTAGTAAAATTTAGCAAATCTGTCATTTCCTCTTCAAGTTTTATTGTTATTCTCTAGAAAGCTTTTATCGGTATTCTTTGCTTTATTACATGTACTATTCTCGTTTAAAATATTTAAATGTATTATGCTATTTCTTAGCTGATAATTATATTGCTGCAAGTTTAGATTGTTTGTGATCTCTTGGTATCACTTTATACACTTAATATTTCTTCTCTATTTTCATCTTCACTTGTAAAAGATAGTTTCAAAAATAATTGAGTTTAATGATCTTAGATTACTATTAAAATTTTGTTGTACTTTTGTCAGGTGTGTACAATTTTCTGAAAAATAAATTTTACTCATTACCGAGTCTTATGATTTTAATCTTCATATTCCATGTCTTTTTGTGTCAAATGAATATCATCAATGTTGATGGGATTGGTTATGAGCATATCCATTAACTTGCTGTGGTTACCAATTTTCTCATTGATTTTATCAATTATACATTCGTTCTTCTTTTGGTATTTTAGAATGTCCATTTGCATTGCCTTTATGTAACCCCTTTTGGCTATTAGATTGTTTTTTAATCTGTTTATTCTGATGTCATGCTCTCTAACTAGAGATTCAAGCAATAACTTGTGTTTTCTCATATTCTGAACATCTGAAGCTTTCAGTTGAGCCTTGACATCATTATGTTGTGGTCTCCTGAAATTAATTAACACACAGAATGAACAATGTCCTGAAATTCATCACAGGAATATTATCACGAACTACAACAAGCGGAAATAATAAGGCTAAAGAGATATATCTCTTAATTATTACAAAACAAATGGAACAACTGGCATTTATTTGATTATTTTTTGAAGTGAAAGTTGTTTGTGATGGATCGTAATAAATATTACAATAAATTAATCACATGAGAATAAAAACCATTTTTGTGAATGCATAAAAATGTTAGTCTTTATAAAAAATCCTAATGTCAAAATAGGAGTTTTCACACATACATACACCACTATTAGTAAAATGTTTTGTTTCTTTCTGGTATTACTAACAAAATATATATTAATAGATCACTCATATCTGTACATAATTAGTAATGTTTCATTATCACACTGGTATCAAATATTATATTTTTAATTTGAATTACTGTATTTTATTGATTTTTACAACTTTAACAGGCAAAGGTCAAACAAAAAAAAACACTACATTAGAATGGGTAAGGGTTAAAATAACTATAGGCCTTATTGGAAAATTTGCTAAAGTTTGCTATATATATATATATATATATATGTATTAATATAACACAAAAATCAATGTATAAGTGGTTTGCATCAATTTTTGTCTTCTTGGTGGGTGGCCCAGATCAGACTTATCTTTGGATTGAAGAAAGCGATGTAGGAATAAACTGGTAACTGTGAATATATTGGCTCTCTAAATGGTCAGCTTTACTTCATTTGTCATTCATCAATGTTATTGTTAATTTATTATCATTGCCACTTATGTCACCACTTTGATACCGAAACAGTGCAAATTTCACTATCGCAAATTTACTAAAATAAATAGGAATTCACCTTATATTTCACTCATTTATAAATATAAATGTCACCACACTTGAAACTAATTTTATTTAAATATCCGAAGCTATTAACACTTACCAATTATCATGAATTACATCAATGAATTTTCTTTTCTGTTTTTCTAGGATCTCCAACTTTCCAGGCATATTTTCAAATTCCCACATTGAACTCAATTCTTGTACCATTTCGTCAAATATTCCTTGCTTCAGACAATTGAACATAGGAACCCATTTAACTCGCCTATATTTATCTTTCGGGACTATCTCTAGAAAATCATTATTTCTAGAAAATTATTACAAAAACATTGTAAAGGCAAATACTATAATTAACACCAGAATTTGTGATTTATTTTGATACTCACTTTACTAAATTTACTATGTTACTGATTTCCTTCAATATAGTAAGATTGTCGAACGTTGTTTCAAAATTATTCAAATCTGCATCGTCTTGTTCATTATTGAAATGATCGTTCATTTTTATTAAAATAGATAGTAATTATAATGTTACAATGTACGAACAATAAAGTTCGCAATTACAGACTTTAGTTACTAAAATTATAATGTGATATACAATACAATTACAAATTTAACGTTAACGAACGATACTGTCAAAACTTCGTAACATATTAATCGAACACCCACCAATGTTCGTTAGCTTGGATAGTGGTATTTTGAACAGATTAATTTCATTTTGTTACATTTGTTATTTAAAAAATGTGTTGAGAAAAGATCAGTGAGAGCTTAAAATGTAAACAAATATGAATCAATAGTAATATTTTAAATACATCTCATCCATCCATCCATCCATCAATGGCTCGACTATAATATTATGATGTCAATACCAACTCATTACAGGTCTAGTCAGTTCTACTTAAAATTTTATATACAAATGATTTGTGTAGGTATGCAAAACAACACTTAGTGCAAATCTCTTTAACCATTTAAAAACCGTTTTAACGGTTATGATAATATAATTTAGTTTTATATTGTTACGGATTCGGAATCGACTTGAAACCGATCAATAGATCAGACATTGTAACATAATAATATTTGATTATAAAATTAAACAAAATTTTGAAATTACCCTCAACACAAACAAATCTTTAAGAAGTATAAAAAAAAATTTAAAACTCGTGACCTTTTATAACATCAAACCTATTATGCAACTGCCCGTAACTAGAAGCTTCAAATAGAGATCCGGCACAGTGGCGCCAACTGACAGTCGTCAGAACTTACAGTTCTTGTTTCTTCTACAACGGCGTTTTTGAATCATTGGATCAATATAGTCACTGAGAGAGTTTAAAACTTACAGCTTCTAGTTAAGTAAGTATTGACCGTAACGAGAAATTTGTAATGAAAAGTGTTTATTTTTGTCCGGTAGTGCAATTTTTAAAGAAGGCAATGCGATAAATGCCAATGTGATAATTATAAAATAAATAAATTAAAACCGGACAAGTGCGAGTGAGACTTGCGCACCGAGGGTTCTCTACAAACCTGTAGGTATATAATCGTAAAGATATTATAGACCTGAGTATTTGATATGAATTACAATTTAATATTTCTACTCATTCATGAGGAAAGGAGTAGTAACTTTAAAATTATTAAAAATATTTTTATTATATGATGTAACTAAAAATTTACAGTTTTCGCAATTTTTCCT
>DWUN01003599.1:0-11826 GCA_018249975.1 Passova gellias
CCTCTAGTAGTTACAACAGATTCCTGTATTAATGCGCCACTGGACTAAAACACGTTAGTGGTGGCTTCTCATTCGCAGAAGTATCCTGTACAGAACATTGACCATGAAACATCAAATGTGAATGATTATTAGACTATCTTTTGAACTGAAAAATTCATATTTCAACGATATAAACTGTTTTTAAACTTAATTAATGACGATAATTATCAGACTTTTTTTTACGAGTACCAATTGCTAAAAAACTACACGAGGTAGCTATCTACATACCATGAAAAACCAAAATTAGTGGAATATTAAAAGCTTGAAGTAAAGTTTAATTTTCCATGACACATTTCAACTCCAATTGGAATTGAAACGGTCTTATTACCTCAAAGAAATACGAGCTGAATATGATCCTATTAGACATAAAATATTGCCAGCGACAGATTTATCATTATATTTATTATTTTTTACGCGCAAAGGACGGCACCACGCTGCGCTCTTTTAGTCCACAAAAACACATTTCCGTAATCACCTTATAAAGGGATTACTATAAATAAAGAGGAAAAAGGAAATTAACCGCATTAGACGAGGAAAAAATCCCGTCCCCTCGCAATATGTGCGCTCCCACTGATAAAACACTTTATGTACGTGTGTTCTTCGCGCAAATGAAACAATGTGTTATTATGTATTCCGTCAGCTTGCGAAGAACAACTTTAGGGATGTATCGACCTTATGCATGACGCTGACATTATTTACGCAACACTTTTGGTAGACGATAAGTGAGCTTGCAATAATGTAATGGTAAGTTGCGTTAAGTACTCGGTAGTATAAAATATATTTTCGAACTCGGTTAAGAAGTCGCTGCTGATCGATTAGTCTAATATCTTCATTAACTATGCCGAGGCTTATGTATATGGAACAGTGATATAATAATTTATTATATAAAATTCAATAGCCCTGTGTTTTTTCTTATTCTCTGTGGTTCATGAAAGATCTCATTGTAATATGTCCACAGACAAAGTCAAGTATAATACGAAGTTATTTTACTTTGCAAGCTTAATACATATATATTGAAACAATATAAATACTAAATATAAATGTATGTTTACAATATTTCAGGAAAAGGCAGAAATACCTACAGTCGTATTAGTGACGAAGAGCTTACAATTTATTTTAATTGTCCAATTTTCTCATCACGGGATTCCAATTGGAACTGCCGCCTCCGAACACATTCTATACGCCACTAACAAGACAAAAATTTCAACGTCAAAGTATTTTTCATTATTTCATAGGATATTTACTCACTATTCGGTCGTGTAACGAGCCCATTAGAGGTCGTTCGACCGTTGCAATCACGTTAAAAACTAGCGACGTGCTTACGTTATATATCTACGTTGCTTAAGGGCGTTTTAGATGAGCCGGAATCCTTAAGGATACATAAAAATATGCGGTAGCTCCTACCCCTACGTATGTTAGCTCGGGAGGCGGTGAGTAGGGGATAAAAAAGAAAATGAGGAGTTATGTTTTTGGTAATAAAGGTCGGACGAGAGAAATCGTTTAAGACGCCGCCAAATGAGATGGAACGAATATATTTGATTATTTTTATGGCGCGGAATGGCGATACGGCCTCGGACTTAATGTTTATTTGTTTTACTAGAATTTAATGCTATATTGTTTATTGGTTCCTTTTTATAGCCACTTGTTTAATTTTCGGAGTGTAACCAGCTCCGTACGTTGGCTCTGGTGTATTATTTTGAATTCTGTTAAATCGTTTACGGATTATTTCTATATCAATTGACATATTATTGCTTCTATAATATCAGATATGCGTTCAAATGTTCACATACGAAATAATAATAATAATACAAGCGTTATTTAATATTATATAAGTACCTATGTATTTAGAAATGTATATATGTATTTTATCTGGTATTTGGTTCTCATAGTACTGTCTAATCTGCCTAATTTGTAATCCCATAGCCGTGTGGGAGTCGTCGCAAGATATTATATACCATTATTATTATATTGCATATTGTAAAAGCCGACGAAATGGAAACATTGAACTTAAACCATGTGCCCACGAAAATGATAGACATATAACATAGCAAGCATTACGAAAATAACAAACATACCTATAGATGTCGGTTATCTAGGCACTCATTAAATGCTCTTTTATATTCATCTTTTAGTTTAAGTAATTTTATATCCGCAACGATTCTCGGTTGAAGATTTGAAAGTATGTATCACGTTAATTTATCGGATACTGTCAAGAAAAAAAAAACTGGTGTATAACCGAAAAAAATGTACGCACTGCGATACGGCGACGCGATTTACGGCGACAACAATCGAGAGAGTCGTTATTTTAATGGCTTCTGAAAAAAGGGCATGAATCAATACGAGGGACACAAAGCGTAATTTATAAGCGTATTCGTTTAATTGCAATGAGAAATAAGTCTGCCTTAAGCCACTTGCCCCACTTACGCGTAAGAGAGTTTACAGAGAAATAATAGTGGACAATTTAAACAATTGTCTCAAGCCATTAAAATTATTTAAAATATATCTATTAACTACAAAGTAATGACTCTACATTTCTTATAAATATATACGTAGAAAACAGACAGATGGACCACCTGGTGATATATCGATGTTGCTAAAAGCATCACATCAAACGGTTCACGACAATTTTTTTGTCTGGAAATTTATCAAGTAATATTTTTTTACTTATCCAATTGTAGAAAACATAAAAATATACACGGTTATTAAGGAATACAGAAATAGTTACTGATTTAAACCGATATTACTGAATAATATATTGTTAAGCATTAAAAAAATGTTTCGTCTAAAGCGTGTTCTTGGCTTTAATTTTTTTTACTGTAATCTATGAGTTATACACATACAATTAAACTGTCATCGCTCTACACATTCATCGCTAGTCGCCAACGGTCCGACAAGTGTCTAACATTGCATCCGCGTTAATTTTGTATCGGTTTTGTTACGGTAGGGTGTGTATCGATTTCATTTAAAAACGCTGATCGAAATAGGAACAAAATAGTGCACATGGTGGCATTTGGTAATTTTCATACTTTTTATGATTAGTACGGGATAATAATAATAATACTTGGGATAAGTCCAAGCACGGTGTCTGTTTCCAAATTAGGCTAATTCATATTCAAATTCAAGATATTTATTCGTCAATAAGGTTACAGAGATGTTACATAATATTTATAATTGTAGCGCGCTTATTGTACATGTTTTGGCATGCAATTACATATTTAGCATACAGACTTGATGCCTTTGCCGCGATAATCGGACAAGTATTAAATATGTATATGTATATTGTACATATGTATATTGTACATATGTATATACTATATAACATTTAAATTCATATTTTTAATTGTATTACACCGGACGAACTATGCCCAATGTTTGTCCTCGTTGGTAATTAAACAAACGACCTCCGGCTTAGTAGTCAGTGTCTCTAACACCAAGAGTTGAGTGAAATTCATTTGATGACCGAAATCGACTTATTATACATTTTGTTAAAAAAATATGTTGCAGCGGTTTCTGACATATAACTCTATCACAATTCAATAGGTTCATATATCAAAAACAACCTAGAACATACTTATAATATCTAAGAAACTTCGAATGAAGAATGGTCAACTCATCATAACAAAACACGAGATATTATTTTTGAGAAGCGGATTACCAAAAGTACACACGACCATTCGCCAAACAGTGTCCGAGTACAAAGACGCATACACACACATAGACACACACACAGCCGCAGCACCCTCGCGACACGTAATGAAGGGAGGGCACCATGATATAATGCAGTTTTTTATTGCTTACTCCTTATACCCACAACTAAAAAAATGCCAAGCCATATCCGCGTACATTTTAACTATCACTGTGCTTTTTTCATATCAAGATAGGAAGGGTTCGGACGAGGGGGTTATCTCGTTTGCTTGATAAAAAAAATTCGTCTATTCAACATTTGCGAAAGGGCCATGAGTTTTCACAATGGACTCTAGAGAGAGGGTCAAGCTAAATTGTAAGTTTTATATCCTTTCAATATTAAAATATCATCTCCTATCTCATTATAACAAAAATGATGAGGCTTAGAATTTTTGATTAATACCGTAATTAAATTCGTCTCCAGCGGGACTGTCGCCTGTGTTTTATCGCAGGTAGCCTCTTGTTTCTGGGAAAAAAATATTTATATCTCTTTCTATTAGAAATCCTATTGTTCGCGCGAGGGCACGTCAGCACGTGACAAAAGGAACATTAATTATAATATCCGATTAAAAAACGCCATTTAGCTGAGCGAGAGAAGGCCTTTGTTTGAGATGATTGAATTTAGAATTCTCTGCATTAGCTATCGTCTCTAGGGAGGGAGACGGTGCATACAAAAAAAACCACCCATCTTCTATTTGCGTAGGCTGTTACGAATTTTTTATGGGTAACCAACGTATTTTGGAAAGTTGAGTCAAAATTAAATAAAGATCAAATTACATGGGAACGTATCTCCAGAGAGACAGTGAGAAACTAGGTAAGAACGAAGAAACTGCCGAAATATGAGCAACCAATTCCATAAACCACATCGGTGGAAGGAAACACGAGTTATGTCCGTACGTGCCCGCACATAGTAATTAGATATTACGTTTCCCAGCTAATCGTAACTCGCACGGGTGTTGTTTTACCCGAAAGGGAGAATAAATCACCCATACACACTACACACCATGCTTACACCGCGACGCAATAAAAAACAACAACAAAAAAAAAGAAACAATGTCGGTGTGCGTAACAAAAGAAATTATACAACGCACGGTTCTATCGCGAAAAAAATAGTTATGATAATAAATGAAACGCTTAAATAAAGAGCAATAATAATAGCTAACGAGAACAATACTGGCTGTTTTATGCGTGCAGGGACGAATTAAGGTTTATTTAGCGACTCGGCATAGATAAACTTTTGACAATCTCGCCCGGCGCCACCACGTGGCAGCTGTCGAGAATTTTTGGATTAATTTCGCTCTGATGAAGTACTGCATTTTAATGAGCCCTTACAATTCGCTGATCTGGTTTTGTAATATCAAATTTTCTGTGTTACAATAAAGTTTTACGTCATAGCGTTTATAGGGAATTCATAAATGAATATTTTGTGTTTCGAACTATGGATAAGTATGTAAACCGTTCGAAAGCTTCGGTAGGAACTTAATAGAAGCGCGCTCTATTACCGCTACGGTACACTCACATTTTTATAATAACGCACGCCACAGATGCACTATTAATCTCGTGCGATGTGTAGTTATTAAATCTTGGTAGAGCGGACGATGTCGTCCGACATATTATTAATGGAAGTGTATCACGGGAGCCATTAGAAACGTAATTAACATCGATCGTGGCCGTTAGAAAAAAGCTACTCGGAGTGCTTCAAGGAGGCGAGTCCCGTCACTCTCGTGACGACGAATAAAAACGTCATTAAAGATTGATCGCCCGAAGGAAGTATCATTAATATTATTCAATTAATAAAATGTAATTTCGCGAAGCAAACTCTCACCCCAAGGAGGAAAAAGCAATTAGTGGCTAGATTGCAATCCGTCAAAACAACTGCGTAAAAAAAAACTACGAGTGCTCATTAAAAAAAGAATTCGTGAGGGGTGAATATATAAGAACTTTTTTGCATAAGACGGAGGCGCCCTCGTTTTTTAAGTTTTTTTCATAGGGTATAAACTATGTGGGTGCACCGTAAGCGGTTTTCGTCACACTTGCGGAGTGTGGGGATTGACGAGCTTTTTTTTTTAATTGTGCTCATAATGAGAGTTGTTATGGTTTTATAGCGCAGTAATGAGCGGAGTCGCGCGGTGACATTTGCATGTTGTCGTAGGGATTTTTTTCGTCGTCACTTTTGTCGACGAAGTTTTTTCTCCACTTTTTTTAGACTGTTTACGGCGGGCGATATGGCTTTATTTAGTGTTTGCGGTTAAACATTTCAGAAGCTTCTTGTTTATAGCTAAGGGGTGGTTTATTGTTCTTTTATAAGTGTTTGTATGCACCGTGACATGAATATTTTGAATATCATCCGTATAATTGATACGGGTTCGTGGTTTTGATTTTGAAAACGACGTAAAGGACGAACTTAGTTAAGACTCCGTTTAGGGGGTTAAAACAAAGTGATTAGAATTAGACATTATGACAGGCCGAGCCTATGAAACGAACAGTTCCGCTGTAGGATGGGAAAATAAACGACAGTCATCTGACGTGACGACGGGCCCGATTTGGTATTAGCAATCATTAAATTGGAAATAACGCTATATCGCCGATACACCGCTTTTCTTTTATAAATATCTCTCACGTGATACCGGTACCTCGTCGTGTCACGAACCTTATGGAAACGATGGAAATATTCAAATGGCGATATAAAAAAGACAAGTTAGGTAGCATTTAAAAAGCTTGTTTGATCAGCGACGAATCGTTTCTAGACATGATACACGACGGTGCAAGGCGCATCCACGTTGTCACTGTTCCAACAATATTTACACTTATTGTTAAAACCACAAGGTTTACATTAAATTATCAAAACCGTAAACGTAACGTGGTATACTGCAGTCTCAATGTTCGATCGAACTTCATCTAAAATTTAAACAATTCAAGTTACAAAGTCGGTATTATAAATTTTATAACACCGTTTCACCTTTTTAATGTTCATAATAATGTTTGTACTTACAAAATTTTATAGAATTTTTAAGGTTTTCTTTTCTAGACATGTTTTCGAGCCATTTAGTTCACGATTGTACGAAATTAGGTTGTCTATCGTGGATGTTCTCTGAGATAAGAACACGTTTAATTTCTTTTCGTTCTATAATGCATCATTATTTGTCAATACGTTTAACGTGAATATAATATGTATAAAATGGATTACGAAATGGAAACCTAAAAAAAAGTAAACTTTCACTTCAAAATCAGGTTACAGCGCCTTGTTGATATTGTATCTTGAAATGAGTATAGAAAGACACGTGCTTGAATATAACATAGGTAAACAAAATGTATTAAATAGTTCTTGAACGACCTTGGTTATGGTCGTGGAAAAAATCAGCCATTTGTAAAATTAATAACAATTCTTTTTATAAAAAGCAACACATCTAGTTGACGTGTCGCCATTAATGACGAACGTATTATATAAATTCAATGTGCGACGCAAAAAACATATTTCATTATCGCATAAATTACGAACACCCTGCATTAAAATTGAAAAACGATATGAATATTCATATAAATCAACATTACCCACTTACTAACAATGGCGCATTTATCGGTGTGCAATCTATTTGCTTGTTTAATGAAATTTGTAACGCGTGCACATTTTTGTCGCTATTTCAATTCCATCACGTTTCATTATTCTGTAACGCTAACGTTGAAAAGAGATGACCATATGTGAAAACGTCAGATTAATCGCCGCAGATTTTATAGGAGTTGATGGAAATTTTAATGGTTTAAAAAATTACTACAATAGTCGGATGTATTGTCAATGCGTGTCGATATTATTTATTACTAGTCGTAAATAATAATCTAAACTAAATCGATTCTAAATCCCGATTTTTTCCCTATTTAATGATTATTATATTACTAATATTAGTTATAAATCAATTTGTTCCAACTCTTTTATGGGAGGAAATTTAAAATGTTGTAAAGTTTCACAATGCGCGAGGGTTGATTTGGATTGAAATGCAATATACCTAATACATACTAGCTTCGAACAATTATAAATAAGTATTGCAATTTATTTTATGTTCCCTTTTAACAAAATGCTTTACAAAGAAATCACTAGATTCCTATACATGTATCTACACCTTTAAAAAAGCAACAGTAAATTTTGGCACAGCTGGTTAAAATAAAATACTGACGAGCTCTATTATGAACCTTATGTTTAGTTTCATACTTAATTTTAAAAATCGAAATTTATATTATACCTACATTTACGAAACAATAGTAGGTATAGGTCTATAATAGTAGGTAGGTATTGTAGGTATCAATGGAATGCAATGGAATCAATTTAATTTTATACCTTAAACTTTTAAATTCTTGAAAACAATATTTTGGGCAATTTATCAATAGGTATTACAAGGATTCTATTGTCCAAAACAAAAGCATAAACAGCAAGGAGAGTAAAAATCTTGAAAACACAAAGATATTCGTGAACTGTATGTAACCGCATTTCGAAGGTGGCAAAGACAATGATAATTGTTCCAGGTGAAATATAGTGTTGCCACCGACAAAAGGACTGTAGGGAGAAGAAAAAAATTGGCTAAAAAAATTACATTTTTCATTGTGTGCCGGGGACCATTCACTACAGGTGGGGTGACGTGGGGCGGGCGGACAATGAGTTGTATCAATGGACGATACCAATATTTTTTGCTTAAGAAGGCGAGTATTGAAAAAAAAAATGCCTCCATTAATTATTTCACAAACGATGCCCGAGCGCTTCGGCTTCGAAGATGATCTGATCAGTTTTCCTTTTGCAATTCATGTTTCGGTCTCGTAAATAATGTTTTATTATTATTCTTCATCTCATTAGCTTTAAAAACATTTCGAGTACATATATATGTCGAACATTTTCTAATATGCTCAACGTGACCATATTAGCCACGAGGATTGTATATCTATTGAAAGACTTTCCAACATTTCTAAATAACAATAAAGTGGAACAATTGTTGCGGTCTTCGCCATTCCGTGGAGTCTACTAAGTGACCACAGACCTAACTGGCCGATTTGAATTCCGATACAAATGGTTTACCTATTGATACTGCGTGTTTTAAGTTTGAATAAATGCATATTTTATCTCAAAAAAATTCATACATTCAGGTCTATGGAACTACTTGATTCTATTTCGCTCTTCCATGATTCTTCAAAGCAAGGGTAAATACGCATTTACTAGTAACGCTTGAAACATCTTAGAAAGACAAGTTGCTCAAAAGTCAAAAAATAGTTTTCAAGTCCTGTGTAATACATCACAAAAGTCTTGTTGCGTAAAATTTCGTCTTTAATTTCCTACGGAAGGATTCAGTAACCAACGGTTGTAGTCAAGAAGTTGTGGGCAATATAACTATCCATAAGGCTATAGGACAAGACTAAAACTATTGCTATCGCGTGCCAAACTTCAAGAACACATTTGCACTATGCCGGCCCTCTTCCATAGCCAGGTGGGATCATCGGCAGACGCACAAAGGCATTTTTTGTTGTTACTATAAAAAAAATCTGTACTAATCCAAAAAACAAAAGCTGGTTTACGTCACGGCCTTAAAATAAATAGTGCCGTTTGTTAAGGGATTACGTTCCTTCGCTAGAACCACAGTGATTGCACGTAGACAATGCCTTCAGGTAGCAATTTTGGTAAGCAAAATAACAAATTTACGATTGCGTTTACAACTTACAATGTCATTCCATTTTCGACTTAAAACTTCTTTCAATAAGATACTAATAAGCATTTTTAAGCAGCAAAAGATTTTGTTAATTTGAACATTGTATGCGCGTTCCGCGAAAGACGTACCGACTGCATGGTTCTTCATTTAAATCTAAAGAACGCTTTTGTTGAGGTAAGCCTAGTATTGTCGCTGGTGATAATCCAAATTGTACCTTAAACTAATTCTGTTAGAATAATCGACTGGAAACTGAAATTTCGCTTTTCTTATCTGTATTGCTTGCATATAACATTTTAATTAATAAAAATAGAAAATTTGAAATATTGCGATAACTTAATTGAATAAAGATAAAGAATAGCAAGGATTTAATCGTTCTTATTACGCTTTTTATCATTAAAGGATACCCTTTTTATTTACGCCGTACTTTGGTATATTTTTAGGGGTTCTCTACATAATTTCGTGGTTGATCCCGTTTTCCTTTCTTGGATCCATTGACAGCCCAAGGTAGATTAACAAATTGCTTTTTAAAAACGTCACAATTTTTTGTTGTTGTTGTTGATAAAACGATACGCCTTATCTTCTTAAAAATAGATAGTTAACGCAAATAGATGGACGTTCGCGGCGTTTGTCTTAGTAAAAGGCAAACAGGATATTAGAATCGTAAAGGTTCGAAAACCAACAGACACCTAGACTTAGTTCCGCGAAGGTATTTGGTTTAGATAAGCCCGCTCCGAGATGTTGGTATTAAGAATCCGGTTGGATGGACTGGCAAACTAGTGATGGACTATGAAATATAAATAATCAAACTCGACCATAATACAAGAATCGACTTTGTCGACTGAACGCTTTAGCAGCACCATAAAATGAATTACATTAAAATTTCATATAAATTTATGCTGAAATATCTTTGTAACCAGATCTGAAATATCTAATTAGCATGATTTCTATGCAGCTGGTCGTTAGTCTTTCCCTAAAATGGAGGGGGCTTACACAAAATGTCGAAATGTGATTTTAATTAGCACTGCGTAAATAACGATTTATTTCAACTGAAATGTTTGTGGTTTAGATTACCTATATTTGAATATTTTGTCCCTTTCCGTCGTACCTATTATATTATTTCTTTATTATGCGTGTAAAGGCATGGTGTCAGAGGAAAATAGCGCAAAAATTTAATTTAACACCCGAATCTTCTTATCTCACTAAATCATTTGACTTTATGTAAATTAAGTTAATTAAGTTAATGTAAGTTTTAATAGTTATTATTTATGTTGAAAATATATTCTGCGTGCAGCTTAATAGTGATTTTGCCTGGGACAGGTCGAATAACGCAAAATCGATTGCAATTTTTTTAACGTCCATCACTAGAGCAAACATCTCGTCCAATAAGCTTCGTATAAATTATAACCAATATCCATCCTATCTTATAACTCAGGGTAAAAATGGAAACAAACTATTGACGCGACTTCGGCAAACCGAGATAAAATAAATATTTTAGGGTGGCCGCGCCCTAAACAAACACCGCCAGGATTTGCTGACCGCCGATATAGTTTCAATTTAATACGCCGAAATTTCATCACCTCCTTATTCCCTTCAAAATAAACTTTATCAACGATGAATAGCGTCCAATATTCCATACGAAATTCCTAACCTATACGGCTCTTTGCTTTTAAGAGAAAATATATTCCATCGTCTTAGAAGATAGGTTATTTTTGGAAGTATGTTTTTTGCGCCACGATGACCTAACCGTTAATTTTCACATTGCTTCGCGAAAATATAACCTTTCTATTGTATGTTTCGCGGATGTCCGATACTATCACAGTAGGATATTGGAAAATGTAATTTCTTTTAAACACAGTATCAAGACCTCATATACGTAAAATTAATTCAAATAGCGTGTACTTAAAATTTTATTCAAAACCATGTTCCCACCGAAATTTCTCTTGGAGCTTTCAAATATTAATAATGGAGTACATTCATTTCCTCTCACCGTTTATCAGATAAAACCTGCCTTAGAGCAGTTTTTAGTACATTCAGTATAATTAATATTGGCGAGGTGCCCGGGGCGGTCCTATCGCGCGACTTATCACAAGCTCGCTATATTTCTTCATTAACGACAAGCCACGAACTGCAACACGTCATCTTAGTGCTTCGGAAAGCTGCAAATCTTCGTAATCGTAATGGCAGTAAGAGTATTTACGCTAGTTTATATTTAAAACATTTATATACATTTACAAATAATAGCAGGTCAAGTTATATAAACCTGTATAGTAGGCTATAATTACCAAACAACAAACAACCTATAAATAATCTATACACACTGTTTTGTTCTTGAATTTTTTTAATTATATCAATTTTTATGTATTACACCAAGGACCTTTTCCTATTAATATGTACTTAGATAATATAGATGATACTATTT
>DWUN01003600.1:0-11825 GCA_018249975.1 Passova gellias
TAAAATAGTGCGCGATTAAGTCCCGTTTATAGTATAAAAATATGAATACAAATCGTGTAAGCTTAAAACAATTTAAACATTTTTAATTCTCAATAGCCCAACGCTCGGCTGCTATTTCATCTGACGGTAAACGTGACTATTTTTTTTTATAATCCAGCCCACGCAAACACGCAGACGAGCCACCTGATGGTAAGTAGTCACCGTCACCTACGGACAGTTGCAACATCTGAGGAGTCAATGCGCTGTCGGCTTTCGAGGAGAGTTCTTTTTGCGCCTTTCTTGAACAGCTCCATGTCCAACGATCCGTCACAACCACCATAAGATCTCTGACGTGGTTAAAGTCGGGCCGACTGTTTACAGCACTGTCTGAAGCACAGCAGCCATCCAAGTGCCGTCCAAGCCTGGTGTCCCCTAAATTTTGCTTATTCGAAACAGAGATGAATAGGCAATCTCAAGGCAAGCGTACTGTAGCCTAGACTACGCTTCACTTACCAACAGGTGCGCGCGTAGACTAACAATGTACGAGTATAACTGGATTAGAGCAACAAGCGCTTCAAATAATTTATGTAAAAAAAAAAAAAACGTTAAAAAATTTTAATTCCAGACAATTACTACACCTAAAAGGTGCCTGAACTATTTGAGAAAATTTCCCATATTTACATTAGAATTTACTCTAACTGATTGATTCATTATATCACTGTAAAGACCACACAATCACGACTCTCGAAACCTTTTTTTTTTTTCTATAGTTTAAAAGTCATATGTTAACTAATGTTATTGACTCGAATATTATTCTTGCTTAGCTCACTGAAGGATCAGTATCATTAATATTCCAACTGATAATTAAATTGCAATTTAGAACAATATTTCTCATCTCTCAGAATTCTGAGCGCATTCCAATACGTGATAAATATCAAGTACACAAATGATGATTAATTGTGTGATACAGCTTTATGTACTAATCATTTATGAGAAATGGGCAAATAAATTGTGTTTTTTAGATCGGACTCGCCAAACTTTTTCGCCCCGCACGTGTTTAAAGCCTTATCCCGAGGCACCGCGGTACACGAGTGTGCCCTCCCTCCCTGCCACCCCTGTCACCAGAAAACGCCACCGTGATTTCACAAACTCCACGGTTCTTTTGTTATTATGTAAACATCACAAATTTAGCTCGATGTTTATTATT
Source organism: Passova gellias (assembly GCA_018249975.1). Taxonomy (NCBI): domain Eukaryota; kingdom Metazoa; phylum Arthropoda; class Insecta; order Lepidoptera; family Hesperiidae; genus Passova; species Passova gellias. The sequence continues at coordinate 1,187 of DWUN01003600.1, forward strand.
TGAATTTGGTTAGTTAAGCATTTCAATGTTATGAAATCGAAACGGTTATTCTAGCTACCCCGTTAGGGACCTGGCGTGATAGTATTAATTTCATTATTATGAAACAGTTATATGCGAGCAATTTGTGATAATACTACATGGATCTTTTTTCGCGTTAAATCTCAGGAAGCAAAGCAACACAGACAATGGATTGCCACGCTAGATGGCACAATTCGCAATACCTACAAGTTTCTAGGCGGTAATGACTTCGTAGACAAAGGTTAAACTTACCAAGTTGGAACTCATACAAATGATTGTAAAAATGTAGTCAAAAGACCCTTCAAATATGGGTATTGATATTCGTCAATATCTTTTCAGTGGTTCATTTTTACCACGCTTACTAAAAATGTAAAAAGGTAAAATCGACGATTTTTCGGAATTTCATTGACAGTGTAGCATGCTCTCATCAATAAAATTTAAAAAAATAATTACATATTTTCATAATGAATATTAAAATAAACTTGACTTCATATAACATTAACTGGCATGTCTATGAGATAACATTGTTATGAGAATAAGATAAAAAAAAAATACTTATGTTCACAAACTGACAATAACAAGGCTTCAGCTACTGTTTTGTCCTTTACCAATGTGTCAAGGAAGAGTGAGACGAAACATATAATACCTAGCTGTAGCAGTTATTAAATACATAATTGAAATCAGATAAAAAATACAACAAGTATATGATCTTATAATAATTTAATAGTCTACTTTGTGTAATCCATCGATATATACAATTATTCAAATTGTATAGGACTTTAAGCACAAAACAAATACAATCAAATTGTTATTATAACTTTCATAACTAGCATTGTTTTCAACAAAAAATGCCAACAGTGGCAACAAAATAGATATAGCAAGTGCCGTAAACTCAATCCCAATCATATTTAATATTTGCAATATTAAATGTGCAAACAAATATAATTGAACAAAACAATATTTCTAATCGAATATACCCGGTACTCATATAAACTGTTTTATATAAAAGATAATGTTATTTTATGCTATTTATTACAAATATCTCATAATTTATAAAATAATGGTTAACATGTATAAAGAGTAATAATATTTTATTTATATCAATACCTTACGTTGAGATATAATCGGTACACTTAATATATACGACATTTGGTATATTTAGACATATTGTAATAGATCATTTGGTAAAAAAAGTTTATAAATGTACATCATATATCCGATACATTTTAATCCATTAAAACTTATACGTTTTAAAAACCACCTACTTTATGCATTAAAATTAAAACCCCAATTTTTGTTTTACAATAGACTTTTACCACACACTGAACTAACACCTCCACCACACTACCCTTGTTCATAGGACTAATTTCTGAACGATTTCAATTCCATAGCGCGCGATTTCCCGCCAACATATGACAGATATTGTTGTCATGTTGTTACCCGACAGGATTTGTCAAAATGTATTGTGTCTCGCCAATAATAATGTTTTTAGTTTTTACAAAGTTCCACAAACAATTTTTAATTCACCACATTATGATGGCCTCCACATTTTTACCTCATTGGTTTTGTTTACCATCTGACAAATGTCAGGCATAGATAATATATAATATGAATATGACAAGCTATTGACGTTATATATTACAAAATTTAATTACACAACGGGCTTCGTACACAAATTCATTGAAATTAACTTGTTGTTTGACCTTTGGGTCATAGACAAGTGAGGCTTAGTTACTAATAAGATTTTCTTTCCAAATTCGGTGCCACCCACATTACAACAATATACAACTATCTGCTTTATATTCTATTCTTGGCATTACTCGTGAGGGCCTTCCACAATTAACATTATTGATTGGTGTTGTTCAGTGTCCGTATGAATTGTGGGCACAGTTCGTAAACAATCGATTTGATGCGATGCCCAATCTTTTTTCTGGCAAAATGTCGAGCAATAAGGCGTTCGTCGGCACAAGGAGCATTCCGCTGATGCGTCCCTATTACAGTTCGCACACTTTTTGACCTCTGCATCGTTCACATTGTGGAGAGCCACCGTCCCCCCGTCCACTTCCACACTGGCCGCCAGCAGAGCAGACGCTCGGTCCTGCTCGTAACGCTCCAAATTCCTTGTATTAACTGTTCTCACTTCTTCCATACATTGTTTTACATCGCTGCCAAGTCTCACAAGTGTATTACCGATATCTTCCAATCTCTTAATTACACCGCTCAGATCCGGAAGACCCGCATTGACCCCGTTGGTTTCAGCCGTTGTCAGCAAGTGGTAATCAGGGTTGCCCTCTAATCCATCCGCTATCGATTGCCACGCTTCTTTCGAGTCACTATTATTACTATTCTGATTAATATTATCCATATCTTCATCCCCCATCGGGTTGTCTATAATTTTCACTTTAAGTTTCTTATCTTCTGCTTCCTCCGGGGTACACCTCCTCTTTCTCTTGTAAGGCGTGAAGAGCCTCACAGGACCAATCGCCGTCTGATCATCGCAACAAGCTCCACAAGTGCAGCTAGTGGCGTGTGGCGTGAGGATGCCCTCGTCGATCAGCGCTTGCAGACTTTTCCCACCGAACCGTATAGACCTCTTCCAATCTTTACTGGAGGCTCTACCGCACATAGCCTCAAACTCGCTGGGGGTGAACCACTCGACGCCATATTTTATACACTTGCCGCGTCCTCCCGATCCCAACTTGCGCTTGTGAAGCTCAGCTGAAGTGTTCTTACAGCGTATCGGTAATACGGCTTTACTCGCGGTCTCCGCCCAAAGCTTATGAGCTGTCTCGGCCCAAGTCTTATTCGATCCCTGCGGCGAATTCGGATCGGCGTCGTTCTCGTCGATTTGATTTCTATTTTGCGTGGCCGCCGAATTTTGTATAACAATATGCGTCGCCTTTATGTCTTCGGCGACCGTGCCGCCGGTAATAAAGCCGTTGTCAACGCATAGCATAGGCTTAAAATGCGAATGCAAATCCGTAATAACGTTAAACGTCGTCCCCGTGATGAGGGTGCCCACCGGCAAGGACACGGGAACGGTCACGACGCCTTCGGAATCGCTCGAAAGTCTCGCCGCTTTGATACCATTCGCTAATACGGTACCGCCATTATTCCGATCGGAGCTATGCTCGGCTGCCGTCGACAGGGAATCGGCGTCGGATCCTTCGGTTATATCCGGCATAGCGACGTTGTCCGAACTTCTAGTCGCCGCCATTGCTACGGCTCACACAGATAATTCCACGGGAGCCGTACGCACCTGTTTCGTCAGCGTCAAATGCGCGCAAATATATTGCGCACATCTGCAAATTCGCTCCGATCGTGCGTGCCGCCCGTGATAAAACAATTAAAATCGCGATTCGAACGATTATATTTCACGATATCTTGAAGTCACTCGTATTTTTTAAATATCTTCGGTATACGACACAATTTCAATATGTTTTCGTTATTAATCTCACGGGAATTTCGAAAACAGCTGATCAATTAGTAAGCCGACCTACAACAGTAACATGCCGACTTTTACTCATTTACACATAGCCTTTGAACTCATAACATTGATAAATAAAAATCGAAACATGTACCTAGTTAAAATGCATAAAAGCAGTACGACGGTATATATCAAAACAGATAACCTATAAATATAAAACACACCTACCTGGGATATTAAAATTATCAAAGTATCCTCAAAAAAAGTCATTGTATTATACTGTAACCGATTCTTTTGCAGTAAAATTTTGCAAAATGTGGAAATATTGCTGAAAAAGTAAATGTAAACACCGTAATATTGAACAGATAACAAATTTGTAACAATTTGACAGTTATGGTTTTTCATCATAGAACAAAAATTCGATTGTTATACAGCCCAACAAATATAATCTAAAATAAATCCACAAAACTACAATCTATAAGTTAGTCGGCATTAGTTTAGAATTAAAATTCTAAATTACGCTCTTGTATAATTTGAAATACTTAATTTATACTTTTCACTATCTGAATACTTACTAATTTACAACAGAATTTAGTCGGACTATGTTATAAATCGCAAAGTACGAAATTATATTTTCTGCCAAGCGCAGATAAGCTATAGTCGGCATTAGGTATTTAAATTACTTACATGTCAATCCTGAAATATATTCTGTCCATAAAATAATGCTGATGATAGCATAAAAGTAACTTGATACTTTGAAGCTAACGAAGGTTGCAAAAGTAAGGACAACGGAGCATGTGGCCGCACTTGGTTGTAAACATCAAAGACGTAGGATTTGATAATTATTCCTCTGGAGTTTAACCAAAAAGCACATCACAAAAGGATGCCAGACGATCTCCTAGAGTCCTTCATTAGTGCTGAACCAGGCCACCAAGGCTATTTTAGTACAGTAACAAACATGATACTATTTCTTTCTGATATTGTAGCATATAGTCACAAAGGTCTCGTACATAGCAAACAATTCTCCACTGAAATATGATGTTGCAAATGGCAACTGTGACCACTTACCATAGGTTGGCCCGTCTGCCTTTTTGTTGGGCTGAATTATAAAAAAAACAACAGACAATAAAAAAAATTGTAAATTTATTACCCAACATTATTAGCAAATCCATATCAAATACTGTTTAGATCATATGTCCGCAACTCACCTTGGTGTCAGTTATACGTAAGAATAGTAATAGTCTGTTACTTAAGAAAAGATTTAAAAAATACCATACTATGTACAAGCATAAAAAACCAAACATTAAAAAATGATGATGATAATGATCAGCACAGTACAGACTTTAACATTAAATGGTGTTTAAACAGTTTTAGACAACTGGTCTTTCAAGATAATAATTTCCTTACACTATTTACAACTTAACCCAAGCCTGACAATGTCTGTTAGTCATAAATCAACCTTTCAAGACCAGAAGCAAACCCAACTTGCATGAAGATTGAACGAAATATTTTCACTAGTCAATGTACATTAATTTAAAGTCTAACCACCGGACTAAAGACAGTCAACATGGAATTACAGGAAACTTATGACAGACTGAATAGCGATGTAACGGTTGTTTGTAAATGCGAGATATGTACATTTGAGTTCTATCTCAGCTGGTAATGTAGGTCATTGATTCACGCTAATTACCTAGCAGAGGGTAAGTAATTGAAACTTCAGTCAGCTGTAACGCCACTATACCCTATTTCGGACACCTCAAAATACAACGTGCTTTCCCGTTCAGAAATTTTGATGAGATCCTTAGAATTCTCCCTATCGCTGTTATCTTCGTCCAATTGCAGTGTAAAATGGTGACGTTTGATATGATCCGCTCGTCGGGAAGCCGATAGGAATCTATTGTCACAAAATTGGCACGGGTAGGGCTTCTCACCGGTGTGCGTTCTGGTGTGGTAAAGTAGGGACTCCTTGCTAACAAACTTGCCACCGCAGATGGTGCAATCGAAGTTCTTCTCTTGGGTATGCTTCACTATGTGTGCTTTTAGTCTACTGCGTGCCCAGAATTTCTTATCGCACCACTTGCAAACATGCGCCTTATAGTTCCCATGCTCATACTGTATGTGAACTCTTAAAGACACTTTCTGTGTATATTTCTTATTACAATAATCACATGTGAACTTTGCTTGGGCGGGACTTGCACGAGTTTTCTGACCGCAAATGTTCAGATCTATATGTTTCTTGTACGTCGTCTGGCTCTTGTACACTCGTCCACAATCTTCGCATACGATCCGGCTGTAATGGCCGATTTCGTGCATTTTCAATGTGTGCCGATTGTGAAAAGTCTTTCCGCACTCGCTGCAAACTATGGTGCAGTGACTCTGATATTTGTGAGCCTCCAACAGCCCTAACGACCCAAATTTGCGACTACAAATCGAGCACTTGTAATCTTTCGGAGCGTGCACCCGAATATAATGGTTACGTAGGTTAGACAGAGATGGATATATTTGCTGACAGCTTTTACATTTAAGTGTTGTCCGGTCATTCTTATCGTAGAGCATGTCGCTTGTTTTAAGCGGCACCGAGCAAAACATATTCCTTTTTCTTTTCGGCTTATCGACTTTTATTGTCGGCTTTACATCATACTTTGTATTCATATATGAAGCAGGACTTTGAATATTGATTATCGGTTGTGGGTTGAGCAACGATTCTAATCTTCTGCAAGCTGACGATAGAGATGTTACTGGACTTTTGATATCATGGTACTGTTGTGTAGAGAAATCCATAGGATTCAGTGTTACGAATAGTGATTTGTAGAAGTATAAGTCCTCTGCGGTGTTTTCCATGCACAATGTTAGTTTTTCCAGACAGTTCTTAACTGTTACACAGTTTTCCCTTGACATCGTAACAAACTTGTAGCAGCTGACGGCTGATCGGACACATTGTTTACAGACAATTTCAAATGTTGATATTATGTTGAATACCTGAAATGGTGAAACCGTTAAATTTAAATTCTTTTATTCATTACCAAGTATAAGCTGGATACACTACGGACAAGTAACTAATTGTTATATTTTAACTAGTAGACTCGACTATGCATTGTTCCATTATAATAATGTTATAATAACTGAATCTCATAATTGTAAAAATCCCATAACACGATGTCTGTCAGACTAATTGTTGTTCTATAAAAAAATTTGATCATTAATCGAGATAAAAGCTATTCTATCTATCAAGTTGGATCAAACAGCACACAGTGTGCAAATTTGATTAAAATTGGTCCAGTAGTTTAAGAGTACATCAGGGACAAACACCATAACACATAATTTATATGTATATTAAGATAAGACTATTATTTCTGTTATATTAATTGTTAGGATTGATAGGATTGCAAGATAGGAAACATGGGTATATATCAGTTTAGTTTGTATAAGGCACTAAAAGTGTAGTTAAGTTCTTCTTGCTACGCCGGCAGACTGAGCAGTTAACCCTTTAAGCTTTAAGTACATTTGGACCCTGCCTTTGTAAATTCTTCTACTAGTATAGAGAAGGATATATTATGACACTCCTAACTTTAAAGTGATGTTTAATATACAATAATCCACAAATAGAGAGATACCAGGCAACAAAAACACATTTTATAAGTTGAGTATAAAATTTTGCATGATTTTTCAATTTCTTACTATAAATAATCTACATACCTCTTCACCTAAAAGATATGACAGTATATCAGATAACTTTAGCGTGTTTTCGAAACCATTCTTCTTCAAAACAACCATATCTTCAATATGCACAGAATTCTCCTCGGCCGTTTCAAAACATAAACAACAGAATTCATAATTCTTATTCAATATATTGTTGAGAATGATTTTTATGGACGACATTGCTTACAGTTACTGTAATTTGAAATATTGGATAGTTATATAGGATATATACAACAAAAGAAACCCAATATCTTCTACAAAATAAGCGTTACGCTATTTTTAACAAACTATATACACTTATTCACCTATTCACCATAAGCCATAAGCACAGAATGTTAATGTCATATTGATATGTGTCATTTGATACTGACAGTTCGGATCACGGCTGAACGTTACCAAGAGTTCGCCGCACGGAGTATAAAAACAATTTTTTTAGATGCAGTTTAATTATTTTTATACTATATTTTTAGTGTTTCTTGTGAGATTAATGTTTCTTCAAAAATAAAAAGAACACTTCCATTCTAGGAATAATTAAAAGAATTCTATCTTCCATAGTTTTGGATCCAGAACTTAACTAAGAACTGTCTTTCACTCGCAAAACAATGAACAGTATAAAATATAAATTATGCGAATGAAAAAGAAACATTTTGGCATCAAAATGTAAATAAAAAGATTTTTTTTTCTACAGTATCATACAACCGCGACACAGTTTTTATTGCGAATTAGCACATAAACACTGTATATATATTTCCATATTACTATTTTGTAATAAAACTGTTTAATCATTGTGAAGAATAAACTATACAGTAATCATTTACTTTAGTTGATTGATCGTTTTTATCGATACGGATAAAAGGATTATGTCCAATATTATTGTGTTCCCGGACATAAGTATTGCTTATCTATGATCCTTTGGATTTAATGATATTAATATTATCTCAATATCTGTGCCAGTCCATCGGCTGCTTAGCGGTGTGGGGGAGTGTATTATTGTTTTAAATTAATTTTAAGTATAACGTGATTTATAAAATAGGTGACAACAATATATTATGTGTGTTTAGTCTTAGCCTAAGTGACTGTTGGTTCTAGCTAAATAAAACTTCTAAGGTAAGTCATAAGAACTTAGTTTTTTATTTGAACTTCAGTGGTTATCCAATCATTTACATCATCTTTTTGGACTTCCAAAGAAGTAATAATATTGTTTGATTGATTTATTGAATGTAAACGTTAACGAAGTTTTAAACTGTTACTATTTCGTTTATAATGAGATTAAAGTAAGGGTAATAAGGTGCAACCAACTCCACATTTTAAAGAAGTACATATCAGATTTTCCTGTTATATTTCATAATGTTAGCCTTGTGATGATTATTTAAAACGACCCGACATAGACCAATCTTCAGTGTAGCTGAACCTGTGTATTTATTTATTCAAATTAGTCTTATTGACAATAAATTTCCAATTAGAAATAAATTTGTACAATTGGGCCAATATGCTGTATTATTATATTAGAGTTATAATGTGGCATAGATTTGTTTGACATTTGTTAATATGTGGTTGCAATGTTGTCCGACTTAAATAGTGTGAATAATATATTGTGATAGCTTCTTCCAGAACTGTCTGATCCTACACGATACAAAGCCTGTATGTTGGTCATGAGACAGCTGATAAACATACATATATACATACAATATATTACCTTAATAAATATTTTTACTACACCCAGACACAGAAGGAACAAATGTGCTGCACACACAATTGTTTTTCCTGGGTGGGAATTGAATCTGCAACCTCCGGTTTCGACGTCGGGGTCTCTAACCACTCGACCATGAGGCCAGTCAAATATAGGAATATGAGGGCAAAGTACGATTTAACAGTATCTAGTGCTCTTTGACTGGACCATTATCAAATGTATTATTACGTAATGTTGATAAGGGATTATTTACGTTTAATTGCTGTTATTGTATGTATGAAGAGTGAGGAATGTAGACGAAGTGCATCTGGTTTGTAAGGACAGATATATTTGGCAATCAGTGCTTTCTGCCTACCCCGTTAGTGACCTGGCGTGATGTTATGTATGTATGTTATTTTTTAATTGGGCAAAATGTTTCATGACGTTCTAGTCGCATATTGTGTATGTCTCATATTGTGTATGTATGTATGTATGGATGTTATTTTTTAATTGGGCAGTGTTTCATGAGACCTTCCTGTCTCATATTCCGTTAATATAGCGTTTGGGTGGTATGTTGTGCTAATTGTATTTACATATAAGCCGCTCCCTGGACTTTGTCCGGGTTTGACTTTAAATAGACATAAAAGTAGCCTAAGTTACTCCTTATTACACCAGCTATCTGCCAGTGAAGGCATCATTAAAATTAGTACAGTCATTCCAGAGATTAGTCGGAACAAACAGACAGACAGACAAAAATTGTAAATAACGTTATTTTGGTATATGTACCGTGTGTACATCTAGTAAAAAGCGGTTATTTTAATATTACCAGTAGACACTCCCATTTTATTTATTTGTATAGATATCATAATTCTTAGGGAATCAATAAGCTTCTGAGAAAAGTCAAGGAAATTATTGATTATTAATTGGCTTTCTTTGACACAATCATAGATATTTTTATTACATCCAGACACAGAACAAACAAATGTGCTCGTCACACATATAATGTTTGTCCTGGGTGGGAACAGCGCCGGCGTTAGGGCGACTGTCACCCCGGGCAAGAATATCGTGGCGCCCTCTTAGGGAAAACAAAATCAAGTGCTAACCTTTTGCTGAACTAAATTGAATCCATATTTAGAATTTCATCTTTCCTTTAGCGTTACCCAGAGTTGACTTAGTAGTAGAAAGTTTTATAGCTCTTTTTTTTTCTTATTTAATCCTCCCCCCCCAATTTGGCGACCTAGGCCGCCGCCCCCTCGTAACGCAGGCACTGGGGTGGAATTGAACCCAGCACTACCCGTTTTGCAGTCAGGGTGTCTAACCGCTCGACCACGTCGCCGAGATAACGATAAGTCGTAGCAATATCCGTCATCGAGTGACATCGTTTTGACAATGGAAAGGGAAAATGTTTAAAATAACTCGCGTGGGCGTGGCCTTGCCGCGGCGCGTAGGGCTTTCCGGATTGTTATGTCGATTCTGGATGATTTTGCACTTCTCGAACGTGATGTTTTCCGTTTGTTTTGTACACATGGAAAATTTTAAAAATAGAACAACCGTGGTTACGTTGGAAAGTTGGCTTAAGCAATGTTTCAAGCGTCACGATTGCGATAGATAGATGGAGCTAGCTTAGCGGAGTTTTAACTCGTGCGTCGCATCTGTACGATTCTCCTGAGCCTTTTAGTTTACGCAGAAACCGAATTGCACTCGAAAGAGTCTCGTAACTCTAGACATTTCAATTTGATATACAGTGCGACCTCGATATAACAAATCGCAAGGGACCAAGTAAATATTCGTTATATCAAGTAATTCTTTAAACTGAGGTAAGGTAT
>DWUN01003601.1:0-11825 GCA_018249975.1 Passova gellias
AACCTTTCTCTTCAATCACTCTATCTATTAAAAAAACCGCATCAAAATCCGTTGCGTAGTTTTAAAGATTTAAGGGATCATGGCGATATAGGGACAGAGAAAGCGACTTTGTTTTATATTATGTAGTTATATCGTATTTAAAGTTATGCGTTGACTTAGCTACTTTAAAAAAGTTATATTATGTATAATGATAAACTCGCAATGACGACGTTTCAATGCTTGGCGATGATTTCTCAAAACTTAATCGACTGAATATGAATTAATTCATTAATCCTCTTATCATTATAATGTGTTTAAATTTAAAGAGCATGCATGAGAATTCATATATGAAAATGATAAGAAAATAAACAGCTTTGTACACAAACAAATAATCCTTAGTAGACCAGACAGTTGGGTTTTATAGTCAAATTAAACCACAAAAGCGCGAAAACCCAATAGTCAAATATGTCCTTAGCTTCCTTTTAAACATGGAACTAGAAGAAAATTTATTTGAATTAGGTATTTCATCTTTCATTTTGTCATCGTCTTTAATTGGTATAACATTGTGTATGTTTTTATGAATGCATATGTTATTTATTGGCGCTATTGTTGGAAACAAAGAAATAAATAATGACACTGCTGTATTAGATATTCAATGAACAGAAAAGTTGGTAGCATCTCATAGTTTATTTAAGTTCCATGTTAAAGTAACATTGACAATTACTTGCTATATTGATTTCTCTCTACCATGCCAACAAGGTATACACAATACGTCTATGGAGTAGTAATCATAATCTATACTCTATACTAATATTATAAAGAGAAAAGATTTGTGCGTGTTTGTGTATGTATATAACGAATAGGCTCAAAAACTACTGGACCGATTTCAAAAATTCTTTCACCATTTAAATGCTACACAATCGCTTTATTTATTACTAGCTTTTGCCCGCGACTTCGTCTGCGTGGAGCAGTTTGTATCTATATTATTTGCAACGTCACTATTCCACGCGGACGAGGTCGCAGGAAAAAGCAAGTATTTTATATGTGGTTTCAGTTTCTCGTATGGGAATAGACAAATATGAGTTGTATTTATGAGTACTAAAGATTGAATATCATGCCAAATAGTGGAAACTAGACAGGCAAAGTCCAAATTTACTGGGTATTGCAGCGAAGGTCAATAACATCGAAAAGGCTGGTACAGCACAGTACAAAACATACAGCCTGAATTTATATTACAACTATGATCGTAGGCTGTTTGCAAGTTACACTCGAACACGATGACGTCTTCTTTTACATTAACGTTCATTTTTGAGTTTCCAGTAAACACCTATTTAAATGTATTTCCCATTAACAAGCATTTTACGAGTAAGTAGTTAGACTTTGGTATGTGCGTCAATAAATTCTCTAAGTTTATTTGCTGTTAGGTAGGTAACTTGATTATCGAAAATCCACGTGTTATTTATTAAGTGCGTATTATATTTTATATTCCATCAGCGTCATAGGTATATGGAATTTCTATTAAATCACACTTAAATTGAAGCAATGAACTGTGTGTTTATCAAACAATGGCGATAAGTTAATGATTTACTTTTGTGTCTTATTGTTTCCACTCGTGACAAAATTGTAAAATTAAATTAATTATCGCGCTCTAAGTGGTTTTATTAAGTAACAGTGAAATAATTGTCAGTTTCCGATTATTTGAAGTGTTCAAACGAATTTTTCAAAGCTTTTGAATATAGAACTCTTGAAAAATTCAGTAGGTATCTTGGTTTTATGGATTCTCAAGAATGCAAGGCACCATTGCGTCAACAGTTAATACTTGAGGTAGCAATGAAGGCGATACATGCAAACCACCAATTGACGGCCATTTCTATACGAATACTGTTTCATACGAAATAAAATATATTTTAATTATTTTCTAATGGAAGGCGCGAAAACAAAAACAAATTTTAAAGCATCGTGAACTTTCCAGGATAAAAGGTATAAGGCCTTTTATTTTCAAGGTATTTCTCAATTAATTAGTTACTTAATTTTACTCCGTAGAGTAGTTATCATATGGGTATGTAAATATTATGACTTTTTTGTGTTTTGAGCGAATTTTACAGATTTGCTAAATACCGATGTATGTCTGATTAAATCTTTATTAATTATATTAAATAATTTCATTCTTCTAAGTAATTGAAAGTCCACCACGTGAGATTCATTCCACATTAATCGAATGATTATTTATGGTCTCTGTCTTGAATTGTACAATTTTTCTCTATTTTAATAGTCTTATACCACGCCCGCGAGATTTCCTCGTACACTTGACATTGGGTGTGCTCATCGTAACCTATTTCGTAAACTCACATTGCTAGAATAGACAATAGAGTTTTAGTAGGGCGAGCTGCAGGGTTACCAACATAATAAACAAACGAAAAATATCCAACTTGACATATGCGTGATATTGTGTGGTTTGGGCATGGGGAAAAAGAAAAACACTAGCATATGTTTATAAAACGAAATTTTCATAGAAGTAACTCTTCGATATTTTACCTGTACACGCTTTTCGTTTCCGTTTCTCAAATGTAATTAATAATGAGATGTTTAAAAGAAACCTCAAATATTGTTATTCCAGGTAGTTATGGTCGAGACTGTTAATAACGAGGAGTTTTTTTTATCAAATATTGGTCAATTTTCTTTACTTTGAAATGTTTAATCATACGTTTTATAAATTGTGTGGTTTATTAGGTCAGTTTATCAGGCCGAGTTCAGTTCCATGAGACCGGCTAGTTTAGTTTTTATTACATTTCATTTCCAACAGGTTGGATAATAGTGGCTCAAAGCAAGGTGCTCTCACAAAATGCAACACTAGTCAACGATAATACAAAATCTCAACATCTTGTTATGAATGTCAAAACGATCGCATCCCTAGCATTTATCCTTGATGTATCCTTGTTCTCTGTGACTGCCTACACAAATTGTAACTATTTAATTGACACAAACAGCTATCTGCGTCTTTTGTTTTTCGGTATAATTACGTAGGTAGTTAAATAATTGTGTAACCATCGATTCTTGTTTATTGATCTGATTTCTCTAGTACCTGGCCGTTGATATTTCTCTCGGTCATCGTTTTCATCAGTGTTTGCAGATTTATTTGATTCGACAACAAGTTTAAGAAGACAATAAGAACTACATAGTCATTTCAGGATAGTTCTAAAGCTTTTCAACAGATTTAAATTCAGTTGGTTTTGCATATTTTTTAATATAATCCTACAGCCCTGCTTCCCATCTGTCACTTTTGTTTTAATATCAATGAAATAAAGTCCACTTCCCAATTTCACTGATAACGTTGCAAATAATAATAGTAATATAATCCCAATCGATGTTGATATCGCACAAATAAAACAGGAATCGATATCAACAGGCAACTCGATCAATTAAAACCAAAACGGTTAGTCGGCTAGAAAGTTAGCACACACCGCGTTTGTAGGCTAAGGACGTGCGCACGCATAATATTTCAATAACCGTATTGGTTATAATATACATACGGTATGTTTTATTATTTATTTATCTTCTGCACACCATCATAACAAACGAAGGAGATTAAGACGTTTAGTCCAGCGTGTAGCGCTGCAAAGTTTTTTACCTCCCGCTACTCACAGGTCTTTCTTGAGATTGCATGACATTTGGAGAATACTGAAACATGCGCGTTAGTGGTCTAATAATAATGATTAAAGTATAAATATTGACATATTTATCTATCACAGCCACAGCGTAGGTTTATTTTTAATACAATATTTCGACTATCATTTGATATACATCCTGCCTTATTTCTTTCGACCATTTCATTGGTCGACTGCTGAACCGAGTTTCCTCTCATACTGAGAGGAATTTAAGCCATAGTCTACCACGCTGACTAAGTGCGGATTTGTATACTTCACACAGCTCAGTAAATAGGTGTGCAGGTTTCCTCACGTTTTACTTCACTGTTATAGCGAGTGATATTTAAATTTTAGAGATAAATACTACCTATTTACCTCGGGTTCTTACAATAAATAAACGCTAAGTCGCACGATATTCTTGTAAGAATGAGGAAATGTATAAAAAAAAATGACACCTGTACTTAAATAAAAACACATTCACGCTCAATATCAAGGATATACCAAAAATAAATATCTGCATTAAACTTTTCACAAAATATTGTTAACGTATCGAGAGACCATTTACTTTACAGCGATCCACTAGAAATACCTACGTAGGTATGTCGGTAATTATATCTTTAAACGGAAACAGTTAAATAGTTATTACCCCAGGTATAAGACCTTATGTTGTCATCTAAATTTTACATATTCTGCTAAAGATTACACAAAAAAATTGGGCTTGCGTTTTTTCTTATTGAAAATTGGACTTCGCCCGGGACTATTGTCGCTTATTTTCTAATTTAATAATTTCTAATTTACCGCAGTATTTTCTAATTTAATGGGTGTTTAGGTAATAAAAGTTAGCTACAGCTATATCTCTATATCTACAGGTAACATTTTTTAGAGTTATTTAACATTCCTTCGGTGTGAATTCTTCTTTAATACACGCTAACAACAAAAAAATGAATCCGCTACACTTTTAGCTTCTAGCGATAACGAATAAATCAATCGATCGCGATATTTATTTCTCGACCTATAACTGGATTAGGACTGGACACCTGATATATTATCCATAAAATATAAAATACAACATATAATAATATCCCGGGACAGAATTACATAGCGCCATTGATCCCAAATTAGGTCGAGCTTGTATTATGATGACTACACACTTTATACATGCATAGGTACTAAATACACAATAAATATTCATCCAAACACACAAATACTTTTCCATAATGGAAATGGAACACAGAACCTCGGCACAGCGGTCCACTTCAGTAACTACCAACCCATAAGGCGAGTCAAAGGCAATTGGTGACTATATACACATATTCAGAATCAACTTTTAATAATGTCCTTCCAATGTCCATGAAACTTAACAATTACTTTGGTAAACCAGTTAATGTGACTGGTACTGTAAGCGTGACTGGTAATTTTAATTGGTTTGGGTTCGTTTCAATGCAAGCGCATGGAATAAGAAGCTAGACCGTTCATCCTAATTGATGTTCATAGTCGCATACAACAATTTTCTATGTCAGCGATTTTTCCAACGCATTATTGGATTTCAAAAATCTACTTACCTACTTAATTTCACTTTGATTTATACTCTTTGTAAATATAGCTATAGAAGTGTAATGGCGATTGTTATTAATGTAAAATACAATAATTTATAAGCGGCAATATAATACTTTCATGTCTGGAAAAGTACATGTAATTAATAGTCAAAACAATTGATATAGTAACGTTTCTTATATAGCTGATTATACAATTTCTGTCGAAGACGTGGAGACTAGTAAATAAAAGTCGAATACAATTACTTGGTACGTAGCCAAAAAAATACGCGAAGTGATGAATAACAGAATAAGTTTCATGCTGCGCAACATAATGTACACGATATGAAACTGTGGATACTTCATTAGTTCACGGGGCGCCTTGTCGTCTCGCGGTAACACGTGTCACACGTCTAGTCTCGTTCATATGCGCTGCATTACCTTTTTTTTTTGTTCGATATGGTTGCGTTTGACTGCGAACTCACCTGATAATATTTCAGTTGTTTTTTTTTAAGCGAACATTTTAGTTGCTTTTTTGTTTTTATTTTTATTTGCATATTTATTTATTTTTTTGGTTTTTAATGTTCATTTTGTTAGTTTTAGTTATTATTCGTATTATGCTGTCGTAAAACTATGAATAAAGTGTTTCTTTCTTTCTTTTCTTTCTTGGCATTTCAGACTGATAAGTCAAAGAATTTTTTTACATTATTTCCTATATGTTGTTATTATCTTAAAACTATGTGCACACCGTATTTGGCTAATCTTATCAATTCCCCAGTTAGGGGCGTACTGGAAGAAATTTCAATAGGAATAAGTTGTGCCATTGTACTCATTATATAGTCTAATTGTTCCTGTAGTGTGTTTTTGTGTACAAAAATAAATGAAAAAAAATGAAATGAGACATGATTTTTTCACTTAGATACGATTTACCTCGATCTGATTTTATTCAGAAAATTCTTTCGCTGAATTTTATTAGAAGAAAAATCTATGTTAATAGCACGATTATATTGTAATTAATGATTGACTGCTTTAATGACATGCGCTGGCCAAACGGTTTTACAATAGGTAGATAAATGTATACAATGTATTATAAAATCGATACCTATTTATTTTTATTAGTTCGATAAAAACATCACGGTAATGTTATATCTACTTTTAATGTTTAAGGCATGATAACAGTTTTGTAGTTAACGTGAAAGGTAATGTTTGGGTGTATTTGTTAAGTACAAAATAACAGATTTGACGAAAATAAAACTAGTTGATCAGGTCGTATAGATCAAGATAAAATAAAATAAAGAAAAATGTTAAGATAAAGTTCAAGGTCGGCGTTGCTGTATGTAGATTAAATTGTGGAAGGTGGAGACTGCTGAATCCTCTATCATCCAGTTTCTAATCCAGAACAGTTCCCAGTATCTTTCCATAGCAGTTCATTATCGTTCTTAACACATTCTAGGTAACATTTTTACGACGAATGTAACACAAAAACACCATAGGAACAACGAATGATAATGATAAGTGACGCTAATTACTCAAGAATGCAGCTGATTAGGGTATTTACTTGCTAAAAAAATTATGAACTGGTAGTTGTACGTAAACAAGTTCAATAAAAATAACCGAAACCACAATTTCTTTTTATAAACATCATAATTATTTAAGTATATTTAAGAAGATTTTCACAAATTTAAGATACGCAAAATAAGTTTATTAATTATTTTATCGTAGCGCAGATTTTTTTATTGTTATTGCTTTGCTTTGTTGTTATTGGCATTTAGATGTTGTTATCCGTAATAAATAAAAAAAAGATGCTGGCTGAAAAATTGCAGGTATACAAAATTACATGACTACATAATTTATAGTGACTGCATGGTGTTTACGCATGATTCAAAGCATAATATGTTTTGAATATTATTTACAATATTATTGTTTCATGACAACCTCGTTCTACTTCATTCATATTGTATTAATATTTTTCATAAATATTATGTATCAATTATCCTTTGGGATGAATCAAGCAGCGCATAAACGTTGTCACTTTTATTTATGTCACACTTACCTATGTAACCGAGAATTGTTCGTTTTACTTAAAATAATATTGACACATGGGATTTTCTAAGTAATACTATATATTTTCTAAGTATTGTTATAATGAATAATAAGTATATCATATCTTGACCAAATAGATAGGATACTGGTTGACGGAGGAGTCAAGTCTCCGAAACCGGCGTGTATGCGTAAACAGAGTGATGAATGTAGACGAAGCGCATCAGGTCATCAGTCAGGTTTGCAAGGCTATTTGGCACTCAGTACTTTCTGCCTACCCTGTTAGGGACTTGGCTTGATGTTATGTATGTAAGTAATACTGAACTGCAAAGATTTTTGTTAGGAATAGAAATCTAAACGTGATCCCAGGGGTAACCCTTTTTTACATTGCACTACTTGGTAGGGTGTCTCCCGTAAGGAAAAACCTGTTCTTATGCATATGTTAAAACAAAAATCTACAAAGATATCTGTTTTTTACTGCCAAAGGTATTTACTATTTTTTAAATATCATTGAATAGGTACCTACTATTTTGTAAGTGATATAGACTCTGTCTTTTATACAAATAAATGTTTGATCGTTGCAAACTTTTACCTTTTGAGGAGAGACCACAGATAGCAATAAATGGAGTCGGACTCTACATTTGATATCAACCATATCAAGAGAAGGGGTTTATCAACTATCTACGATTAATAGATTAGAACTGATGTAGAATAATGAAGAAATGTATTGTCAACAGTTTCGGCTCCATTAGCGGACCTGACATATTCCATTTGATAACTGATCACATATTATAACGGTGCAGGTAAACGTGAAAACTTGTACCCCTTAGAGATGTTATAAAGTTTATAATATTTTGGCCTGGCCTATAGCCTAAAACTCTCACTTTGAGACGAAACCCGGTTCAGCAGTGGACCAACAAAAAGGGTCGAAAAACAAAGAAAAAATTATATCACAACAAACCTTTAAAAGGTACCAAAATATAAAAGTACGTAACTATCTATATTTAATTTATAAAGAGGAAAGATTTCTGTGTGTGTGTATGTATGTAACGAATAGGCTCAAAAACCGAAAACCGAAACCGAAAGGGCCGATTTCAAAAAAGTTTCCACCATTTAAATTCTACTCTGATTTGATCACTGATCAATATAGGCTATGTTATTTACCAGCTTTTGTCCGCGACTTCGTCCGCGTGGTGCAGTTTTTATCTATATTATTTGCAATAGAAGTAGGTATCCTAGGAAATTAAAATGCTGCCCAACGTCACTATTCCACACGGACGAAGACGCAGGCAAAAGCTAGTATTTAGATAAAAACGTACGTATACCTTTGCGTATGTTAAATAAAATGTCAAGACTAAATTGAGCACGATTCATGTTATCTCTTTGTTACAGTCTCTGGATATTAATTAACCATTGTGTCTATTTCAAACGGATTGTCATAAACGACAATGATAATGTTAAATTGCAAATAGGTACCAAACTATGAATATTGAATCTAATTCGATCATTAAGAGATCTATCTACATCTATATCTATACATATAATAAAATTGTAGAAGAGTTCAATTCTGTACATTGAATAAAAAACTAAAACAAATACCCCCAGGGGTCTTCATACAACTGATACAAGCCAAAAAAATTCATTTTGAAATTTTTGTCTGTCTGGCTGTTGTCCGGCTTTAACGCAAAAACTACTGGACGGACTTTGATGAAACTTCTTTTGTTATATAGCTATTACTTCTCGGCAATAAAGCAATGTCTGCATGATAATGCACCTTCGCTTGTTTATTGAACCAAGCGAGTTCAGATCATAATGATTTCAATAAAAATGACGAGGTCTTAACAATTGAGAAATCTACAGAATCACTAAGCGCTTTTCATTTGATCAATAAAAACAATTGTAACTTCATACGAACAGTTCATATATTTGACAATGTAATAAATAAGCGTAACAAGTTTGATAGTGTATACATATACCAGCATATTGTATAACAAATTATATAACTACAACTAATATACGAACATCCTCACACACGGCCATCTGATTTCAAAACTAAACAGAGCCTATGCTTTGGTGATCAGATAACTGATAAAATACTTATCTCAAATTCTAAATACCAACGTATATTATAGTATACTCAGACAGATAAAATATTAATTCTCATCATACGAATTTGTCGATTGATACGACCCTCGGCATGGAGGTGGTTCATTAACCACTGAACCAACGGGTTTATTAAATAATGAAAATGAGGTAGCGAAGAAACTCAGCCAAACATAGATAACTAAATGGAAATAATTGGCTACGCGAGCTTCATAAGCGGCTTCTATTGATATATTATATCTTTCTAATAAATAAATTAAATAACATTTTATTTACAACGGTATTCTATAATATTATAATAAACTTGAACTATAACTTAAGGGCGGTTCTACATTATTTTCTGTAGATAAATCATTTATCAGACACTGAGATAACGCAAGAATATTATCAGTACGTAACGTGAATACAGCAAGGTTGTAAAATAAGCTAAATATACAATGAAGATATATATCGCGTTGCCAGGAGCATAAAAAGCCGTATATACGTATATTTATTTATAATGCTAGAACATGAGTACGAGAACTTTTTGGATTTTATTATACCTATATCTTTATTAAAGTTGTTACACTTGTTATTATATTTACCTATATCTGTGTTAAAGTTGTTACACTTGATGTGTTGACATGCAAAAACCATTCATCATTAATTATTTTATTCCTTTCTCACCCCTCTACAGACCACTCCTTAATATTTGTATAGGTAACAATACACTCACAAAGACAATTTATTAGCACAGAAATGGGTACATAACAAAGATTTTACAGTTTACAGAAACCCTTTAAATCCGTCCCCATCTTTAGTTTTATGCTGTATGAATTTTAGTTATTTACAATAGATAAGAGCTCTACAAAAGATGTCTTCACTAGTATCCACCATTGCATGTTAGTGTACATTTTAACTAGGCCATGATTCCCCGCCCTAGGCTTAGATTTTAAGCCTTTTGGCGCCGTTTACCCGGTGACCGGAATTTGTGAAAAAGCAACAGAGAAATGTGTTCTAGAAAAGTCAGTTTCATTCATTTCACGGCCAGGTCAAACATTTAACCTAATTAAGGCTGAAAGATAATATTTCACTTTGCTATGTTATGAAATTCTTGACTCGATTCTCCATAACTATTGATGATGATGATGTAAGCAAGTAGATAACTCTCACGATTTTTTGCTGGTATAAAATAATTAATAGCTACCTACTAAATACGTTTCTAGATAAAGTATTTGTAGCTCTATTTCTATGTTGTATCTACATTTAGTAATCTATATTTTGTTACATGTGATAAAGTCGCAATATTTTTAATGTAGTTAAGGTCTGATACAAAAAATACTGTTTTTGTAGAAAATTCATCCCGCTTGTATCATATAATAGATACGATTTTAAACAAAATACACATGGAAAATATTGTACGAGTATGTAATCTGTACTTCAATCGGGTATCAAAAAATGACAAGACTGGATTTTTGTTGCAATTAGTGTTATGAACGCCCTACGTAATTCTCAGGTACAATGTCTATTAGCACATAACCGTAGAAAGGTTTAATGTCACCTATGTCACCATAGTCCTAACAAACCTGTGTAGAGATGACTGATATTTGCAATTCTCCACTGCATTTTCTATTCGGTTCCCATGAAACAATGCTTATAAACACACTAGCGTACTAAATGCCATTTTCTTTCCACAGGTCACCAAGAAATTTTTAAGCAGTTTTTGCTTATTCACACCAAAGTTAGAAAGATGTGAAAGGTAATGCATGGTTTTTGTTTACGAATTACTTCCAGAACTTGTATTCGGCCAAGTGGTGGAAATAGAAAGGTCAAAGGATAGATAATCCATAGATAATACAGGGTAAAAAGGGGTTCGGTGAAGGGTCATGTTGATGTAACGTCAATGATGAAGGTCATGTTGCTGTTGATGAAGAAGGGTCATGTTGATGTCACGGTGTAAAGCTTCACCACCTAGTGTTGTATGTTGTTGTTAACTGTTGTTTATATTGTCTTACGCCCATCTTGCAAAAATGGAGTATTGATTATTTGACAAATTCAACATAAATATTTATCTGTGAAACATATTTAAGTATCTCTAAAAGACCATATCTATCTTTGAAAGCAAAGGTCTCTACTTGTTCATGTCAAAATATTCACTTTGTATATATGTACATATAAGTAATTCCAAATTGTGATACCTATATAATTTAAACATGCCTTGGAATCTTGTATGCTTAATATGTGTCGAATATATGAATTATTGCGTAATTGTGTATTATGTAAACATTGTAAAAATATCATGGCATATTTGTATACATAAAGGAATTATGAAATATTGATTAATTTATGTTGATTCTAAAACAATGTTTACCTGTAAAATCTCAAATGGAAAAGGCCCGTCTACTTTGAACTATGTGAATTTTTCTATTTTATATATATGTCATTGCAAATCTTGTATTACATAATTGTCATTGTAAATTTGTACGCCGTAAAAGGCAAAATATGGCTAGAACTAATAATCTTATAACATCTTTATATGTACCCATAT
>DWUN01003602.1:0-11823 GCA_018249975.1 Passova gellias
GCCAAATGAACATATCTACCCACTTTGTTGATCGAGCGCCACGAAAACATCCGATTTATTTCCAAGTGAAAAACATCTAAAATGTCCTTTTTGAAACTGAATACTTTGTGAGGGCAAAGATATGGATACTCTAAGACTTCTAATGCAATAAAACAAAATTGGCCAAATTGTAGTACCGACTATGTTAATTGCTGCAGCCGATACATAGACACACACGCACAAATATTTCCTCTTTATAACATTAGTGTAGATAGAGCATGACCGTAACACGCACTGGCCGAACGCACAAGCGATTCGAAGCAATAAACAAACGTATAATGAAAAACAAAAACGCCATAAAGTGAATGCGGAATTAAATTGAGGTTTTATCGTATGCCCGAACAATGCGTTCTTTATCAGGGCTCCTTCAAATATGTGAGTGCCATGTATTATTTTAATATTGCTTTTATTTGACTTCAGCTTCTACTGTACAAGCGGCGTTTTAGCCATGGCCGCGATAATAATAAATCCATTTAAAATAATAAAAAGTCCATAGTCAGTAGCGATTACAGATCACAAAAATTTAAAAGTGCTTCATTAAAATAGACGCCTAGCATTGACTTTTTAATGATAATACATTTTGGTGCTATGATTATCTGATTTATGGCGGATATCCCTAGGGATTTTGTTTGCTTCAGGGAATTCAAGGAATTCCAGTTTTACAAACGATTGGGTAAAATATGTATACGTTAACCGTATTGTCTAGCGATATATTTGACAGAGATATTTAGCGCTCGGTGCTTTCTGCTTACCCCTGTAAGGACCTGGCGTGATGTTATGTATGTATGTCTAGCCGTAGTGAACGTATTTTCCCTTAAAGGTTTCGTCTTCAACCTCATCGAAGGGATGAACAGCGACGTGCTCTTTGCCGCAGACGTGGAAGACTTTCGTAATATTGCAAGAAAACTAGTACCCGGGCCGTTTGCCGATAGACTAGCTAGGCTTATTTCGAACCGGCCACTGAGACAAAAGTCTCGTTCTGATATAGGACAGTCACAATACGAACACGATAGCGACGAGAAAGCTGAAGTACGCGCGACGAAAACGAAAAATCTCAGTCGCGATGTTTTCGCTGGCAATTTCAATTTGCAACCGGAACGGAGTCAAACAGTCATCGACAACGAATGGGACGCTCGAGCGCGTTTCGAGGAACTAGTTGAGAGAGTCAAAGATAGAATCGCCAACGAACTGCACGGGGAACTGCAGAAGTACATCGAGACTCAGAAAAGTGTAATTCAAAGCGTCAATGAGCAAATAAATACGATTGATAGAATAAAAATTCATGCGAATGAGAATATAAGAAATTATTCTAAAGACGCTGCAAGAGACAGAGATTTTGAGGATAAACGCAACGAATACAAATTGCTTGCTGAGCAGAGCGAATATAAATTTACAAATGATTACATTAAAACCGATAATGTGAGATTAAAAAATAACAAACATTCCAGTAGTCGAGACCTTGAACATGAATTGTATCAAGGAAATAGTAATAAACAAAATATTAATAATAACAGGGACAATAAAAAAGAAAAGCATAAAATTGTTGGCAAAATAGAAATGTTCAACACTAATATAAAGGGCCCGTTTGATGACGAATTGTATATGAGCATGGAGACACATTCGCACGAAACAAATGAGGACGAATCTATGGCTACGTTTGATAACAAAGGTACTTATGGGATTGAAGACGTACATGAAAACGCTAAAAATTTCCAGTTTGGTGAAAAGAGTATCAAAAAAGAAATCTATTCACCATTACACGTAAAAAAAGATGATAATGATGATAAATTTGAAAAATTTCAGTACAATGATAAATTTAAAGAAATCAAAATACCATCAGAAGAGACACACGATCGTGATTTGTTCACAACAAAAGCAGAGAACAGCAAGACCTATGTCACCGATAACTTCGGGGCATATGATCAATTTGACTTGATAACTAACCGTAACAATGACAGTTATGAAGACTATGTAACACCCTATAAAGAACAAAACATATATGATTATGACGTAACCGGTAAGCCGAATCGCAATAAAGATTACCCGAAAAAGGTCCAATTGAGCGCAAGCGTTAACAGTAACTCCAATGCGAGACCTGAAACAAAACAGAATAATCGTTTGGACAAACTGAATCCGTTTAAAGATTGGATAATCGAACAGGACGATGGAAACGCAACGCCAGCTCCAAGAGACGAAGAAACGTTCGAGAAATATGTGAAAATAAAAGCTCAAACCGAGTCACTATGGTTCAACGATGAGTCCGAAGAAAAAGGGGAACCTGGAGAGCTTAAAGCGTCGACCGTCAAAGCGAAGACCAAAAGCACGATGATACCAACGAGGCATTACTACAAAATGAAATCACCCAATTATTACATCAGTTTGCCAACGGTCGCGGAAAAGTACGATTCAAACGAACCGCTGCCAGAAAGAGACAGACAGCGGATAGTCATCAAGCACATCGGAAACCCGCCGGCCAGTATCAATAAGAAAGTTAGATTGATATAAAATAAATAAATTTTACACGAAATTCGTTTCATTGGACTTAGATTTCTAAATGACATAACTTTACCTTTTTAATTACAGAATCGGAAATAATATGCGATATCCATCAAATTCGATTTATTTTCAGATATTTTGTTAATGACAATGCTTATAATATGATTTCGATCTTAAAACAATATGGCATGTAGTAAATAAAAACAGAACATAAAAATGACTAACAGACGTTTTGTCAATGTTGGTAACAATATTACTGAGACTATCCAATTTAATAATCTTAGATCTGATTTTCTTAGATGTAATATAATCATCTTAGTAATGTAATAATCTTAGATGATTTACAATGATCTTCACCCGTAAGTACTGTTTCATATAGACCTTGACGAAGTTGGTTAAGTTGTTGTTGGTTAAGTTAGTTATTTAGTGATATATCAACACTTAAGATGTGGCATAAGACATGGTCTTATTGATATAATTTCAGCTTGTTACCGACTGCACAAAACCGGCCTTAATAACTCTTAACAAAAGGGCAGAGGAAGAGTAATCTTTACCTATATGATTACCCTGGATGGGAATCAAATCAACAACGTCCGATTTACCAATCTGAGTCTCTAACCACTACACCGAAAGGCCAGCAAAATGTAATATAAAACTGTAATAAATATTGAAAAACAATAACAATAACATTTTTTATCTGTGGCATAACTGTGATTGTTATTCGAAATTCCCGCCAAGAATTACAACATTAGATAAGACAAGCATGATTTTACTCTTATTATGTACAATGCTATATTTTTGTTTCGGAACTGAATTAGTCATAAAAATACCTTTGCAAGTGAACGATTTAAATGCTGTCAATCAATTTGTTAATACAAAACACGGTTTGAGACCACTGTCGCTACAGAATTTAATGCTATACGCAGAATTTCCGCCAGAACTCAGGGGAAGAACAGAAAAGAAGATTACATTGAGGAAAAATAGAAATCAAAGATTCGGGACGTTTAAAGGAAGCTTTGCCGCTCTATCCGGCAGAAGAAGAGGGATTTATAAATAAAATAACATATAAAAAGGTTTAATCGGTCTTTTATTAATATCCTATGATATTTATGTAGAAGCTAGCTGACCTGGCAAACGTTATTTTGCCATATAAATAATTTTTTATTGCTGCTCCTCTGCTATTCATCTTAGCGTGATGTTATATAGCCTAAAGCCTTCCTCGATAAATGAGCTATCTAACGCTGAAAGAATTTTTCAAATCAAACAAACTCTTCAGCTTTATATTATTAGTATAGATAAAAGCTAATACCAAATTAATAATTGAGTAGTTTGCTAGTCAAGTGCTTAGAGACCTTGACTGCAAAACCCGAAGTAGTGGGTTCGATTTCCACCCAGGACAAAAATTGTGTGATAAGCACATTTGTTTGTTCTGTGTTTGAGAGTAATAAAATACCCATGTTAAGTATTATATCGCATGTATAATATGTATGTTTATCAACTTTCCGGTTACTAGTATAACACAAGTTTTTATTTGCGTAATTTGCAATGTCCCAAATTATATAGTGGTTGCTATCTGCTTATACTTAAAATTATTTAACAAACCTATATATATAGCCTTATTACTAACGGTTGTACGGCAGTTTTATCGAATCCAACCTTTGGCTAATTAGCGTTAATTTAATTTGCTGAAATGTTTTGTTCGTTATGGTTACCAGTGGTCCTCTATAAAGTGGGTCCGAAGGGAATTGCTCCGTAACTATTGTTTTAAAATAATTCAACCCTTTCAGTTAAGCGAAATATCCGCAGACTACACTGAGTTTTACCTTTTTTGATGGTAATTAACTCCACTGCGAATCGTTTTTGGATTTTTTGTGTCTGACATAGGTTTGTAGGTTCTCTATTTGGAATACAATAGTTTAAAATTTTCATTTAAAAAAAAAAATTGCCTTTTATTTTTCGCCAACTTCTACTCAGCGTGGTAGACAATAGCCTTAAGCAGTATTATTGTAAGATCCATGTCGAATAGAACGATATAAAGGTGGAGAAAAGTTCTCCTAACTTACATAACATGTAATCGCTAATCTCAATATATCAATGCATATACATACCCCATGGGTCCATATATTCGTGTGCTAGAATTAATTTAATCAATCGGTTAATTAATTGGACTTAATGCATTCATGTAACAATCAGTTAATTGAATCTAATCAATTGATTAATTCAATTGATTTATTAGTGCACGCAAGGATACTAATGACTTATTAGTAACTAAACTCATCTAGTTGCTAATGTTGCGGAGTAATGTAACATTTTATTTCAATATACTCTCCGAATCGATACTTATGTGTTTTGTGTTGGAAATTAATGAAAGATGGTGATATTTTCAAGATTTCTTTGCAGTTGAATGAGATATAGCTGTTATTGATGCAATATAGGAAAGAAGGTAGAGCAAGTGACTCTGTATACTGACATAAACTGCGTAGAGAAGTGTGTAATGAAATTTTCAGACGCGAGATGTTAGGGTTACCAATATTTTTATTGATGTTGTATACCGCACACCTATTTTTAATTTAACATAGGTACATGTGAAAACCCTGAGTCCATTTATTGATTTAAGCAATTAATTAATCTAGCATAACATTCAGTAGATCACTGTTTTGAGACCATTATTTTTACTTCCCATTGTTGGGCCCCGATCTCTACTGAAAATTATAGGCCTGGAGCGTACTCCATTATGCTGTACAATAAATTAAATGAAATAATTCAAATTAAATTAAGATTACAGTTTGTTTCTATAAAAACTGTTCGTTTAATAGGTGCTAATTATACAGTAATTAATAATATTATTCAGCTAACAATAAACATTAGTAAAAAGAATTAAATTAACAAAACGAATTATAAAACGCAATTTAATTCCGAAATAAATGATTACAATACATTATATTAAGAGCGAATGATTTTGAAAGTCATTAAATTTTATTCGTTTTACATTATCTTTAAATACTTCAGTAGTCTTAGAACGATTAATCCAGTAATTCCGTAGCATCTTGTAATAGAGCTACATACTTTCCGTGCAGTTAATAGATGACTAGTTATGAGATAAGATATAGGTAGCTCTATCCCATATTGCTATCCGATTTATCAAAGGCTAAGCCGCTGCGCAGACAGCTTAGCTTTCCTAAGGCGTAGCTACGTTAATGAACATGATAGGTATCTGGAACCGCATACGAAGGCTTTAGGGGAAATATGAAACTATGAAGTTAAAATTAATAATGTTCATACCGTTAATGATTAATGCTGGTAAGATTAAAAACCGTTATCACAAAAATTATATTTATCGTACTGTGTATATAATGTATGTTTTCTAAGTATAATATTATGATTAGGTAAATAGAAAGAAGAAGAAAGAAGACGAAAAAGAGAGGGATGGTGATAAAAACAGCACGTAAGGTTTGTAAGGTAACAGATATTGGTGACTCGGTGATTTATACCTACGCCTTTAGTGACTTGGCGTGATGGTATAATATTAGAAGGGACATGTTATGTACATATAATTACCATCACAGCGGAACATTAAAACAAAACATACATCCCAAAAACATACCGAACAGTAATAGATATTGCTTAGGATATTTTTAAAATGAGGTAAAATATTTATATAAATTGTACAATCTATATATATATAATAAAGTTGTAAAAGAGTTCAATTCTGTACATTGAATAAAAACTGAAAGAAACACTTCTAGGGGTCTTCATATAAGTAACACAAGCCAAAAAAAAACATTTTGAAATTTTTGTCTGTCTGTCTGTTGTCCGGGTTTAACTCAAGTTTTTTTGTTATATAGCTATACCAACATATAAGGCTATAATTTATTTTGAAATAATGCACCAAATGTTGCCCAAAGCCACTATTCCACCCGAACGAAGTCGCGGGCAAAAGCTAGTTATGAATAATAACGTAACGTAACTAAGTAGCTCAAATTTGATCGAAAAAATCCTTAATACATGTACATATATTGTCAAATTTGAAATCAATCCGAGGCAAAGTTGCAAAAGCACCTCAATTTTCAATATTCTTTTGCCCAATTATTCTACGATATCTATTTAGATCAGAGAACCAAGGTTCGGTAACTCACCTGATGTGCGGGCGTATGCAGCCCGTGCGGTAGGGGAGACGCGGGACTCTCGCTCTTGACGGACGCGGACGAGGTGTGCCCGCGCACGCCCAGCGGCACCCCGCCCTCCTCCGAGCGCGGCGATGACCCCGCGCCCCCGCCACCCGACTCCGCTGAATCGTCGCCTCTACTGCAACCTGGATACAATGTTGTATATTAAAACCTTTTAAAATGTCTTCATGAATTCTAAAAACGGTAAATTTCAAAAGGGTAAAAGAAGATAAAAGAAAGGTATTATTAAATGAATGTAAAAGGAAGGTAAAATTAAAACAAGGCAAAAGTAAGAGAAGGTAAAAGTAACAATTTAAAAACGGTAAAAGAAAATATGAAAGAGATGAAATATATATACCCTTGTGCTTCTTGCTGGCGTAGAATTCGGCGCCGTGAACGGTTTTCACGTGTTTCCTTAACGAGGACGGATCCGTATATCTTTTCGTACAGCCGGGAGCTTTGCATACGTACGGTTTCTGAAAACAAAAAATAGTTTTAATATCGGTTAGTTGGTTTGCGAAGATAAGTCTCCAACCCGTCCGCCAGTTTTTTTTTAAGACCTTTAAGATTTCTTACCTCATTGCTATGCGTTCTGTTCTGATGCTTAGCACGATCGCTGGCGTTGGAGAAGGCTTTTGCGCAGCCAGGATACTCGCACGTGTAGGGCTTCTCGCCTGTATGGCTCCTAAGGTGGGTCTTCAGATTCTCCAACCTGGAGTAGGCTTTGCAACAGCCTTCAAACTGATAACACAAAGAGGAAATTATAAGGTGTAATAAGGCTTAGTAGAGCTTGCTGCCAATTGGCCAGCCTAATGGACTATGGCCTGACACCTCACTACGAGAGGAGACTAGTGTCTAGCAAATAAACAATAAAAGGATGAAAGACTTAATTACTTTAATTAGAATAAGTAAAGGTAAATACTCACGGTACATTTATGAGGTTTCTCTCCCGTGTGTCGTCGCATATGCACCACCAGCATATACTGAGCCTTGAACGGTTTCTCGTCCCTCGAACAACCGACCCAGCGGCATACGAATGCCTTTTTGCTGGCATGAATGTGGTCAGTGTTGATATGCTTGACCAGGTCGTCTTGAGTTGGGAACTCTAGTTTACAATCAACCTGAAAGAAAACGTTAAATGTTAATTAGGCAATAAAATAGGGCAGTGATACCTTAGGTCTAGACTAAATCAAGATTAATGACCTTCCCACTTTAGGGATTTGGGGATAGAATACATAACAATAAATATGTTACGTAGCAGTTATTTGCGATTTTACAATAAAAAAATTTATCATAGAATCTTAGAAAGTCTGCTAATGGGCACTTGGCCAGCATTGAAGACTGTTACTTCTAACCAACTTATAATTGAGAAGGTCTAGATATAACAAAAGCGCGATTACAGGGTCGATGAAGATTCCAGTAACCACTTTTATTCTACAGTCATTATTTCCATAAATAGAAATATAGTAAAAACTCCTTTACCCAATGACAATTAGTCTCAATGAAATCCCCAGGTTCATCTTTGGAGTCCAGACCATCGTGGACAGTGCTCTCGGCCGCTGCAGACAAGGGCTTGTTGCTATGCATGCTGTCCCGATGGATCATGAGGCTTTGGGGGGACTTGCGCTGAGTTAGAGCAGTAGATGCGCTGAGGGAAAATTAATATCGTTACCAACTGCAGTGGAGGAGGAAAAAACAAAACAAATCCAGAAAACGGTTGATCTAATATTAAATCAATTTTTGAACGCACTATTCACAATCTGCTGGATATCAACAAAGGTTGACTCAAAGAGAATTATATTTATAATAAGGCTGGTATATAAGTATGTATTTTAAAGAGAATGTATTTGACATAATATCTTTATTTCTCTTATATACTCAACCGATATCTGTAATAGTAGGGAAGTAGTAATAAATAGTAATTGCCTTTTGTATTAGTCCAATAATATTGAACGTCCAGAAGTAAAGTCTCCATATAAATCTTTCAAGCTTTCTGTTTCCTCGAGAAACGATTTTTCTTTAAGCTTACCTGTCTGCTTCCATTACACTGGTGATTTCTGGCTGTTGAGGTGGTTGTTGAAGATGCTGAGGTGGTGTTCCATCCAAACCTAGTCCAGGTCTGACATCGACCGGTGCCCCTATTAGGAGCTGCGTCGGTGATGATATGTGAGATCTAAAAGCAACACAAAGGCAATATTATCATAAGGTACTTTTTCAGTATTATATTTCGCTCTTAAAATAAGGACTTCAGAAGAGAATCAACTTAATCAATCATCAGATATTAATGCTATGTAAAGAACTCTTTCACTTAGATTTGAAACACGCAGGTCTAATCCACTCCTTTCATCACAAACCTGTGGATTCCCGCGACAAGATGAGCATGGGCCGCGTGATGAGCAGCGGCCGCTGCCGCCTGCTGGTGGGCTGGATCCAACAGAACGCCGCCAGCAAGCACCCCGCTGCCGCCCACAACGCCTCCTCGAGCCAGAAGTTGCTGCGCCAGCGATGCATGTGACAGTGATAGGGCTGGAGATATAGCCCCTGAAATAAGATAAGAAAATTTGGTAGATGATTCCTCAATAATATACTAAATCTCTGGTCTTTGTTTTCGTAACCACACCATTCTACTACGTGGTTATAAGGAAGTACATGCAACATTGAACAAATCAAAAATGTATTTAATGAAAACCTATAAAGTGCTATGACTTTAATATAAATGTAGCCAGACATGACAATGTCTTACCAGCACTAAGGTGACCATAGCTCCCAGTGGAAGCTGCCGAAGGCGCTCTCACAGCCAAACTAGCTGGTGATGCTCGGATTACAGCAGCCAGATCTAATGATTCCGCTGAGTAAGGACTCCAGGATACAGCTCGTTTGCGATTAGCCGATGCTCCGATAGCCCCACCCGACAATCTTAGCCTCGTTGGAGATGCTATTCTTGATCCTGGAATTTGGAACGATAATGTTGAGATTACAACAGTTCAGATATCAATTTCTTCTGGGATTCAAATCCCAACACCGGCCTCTTACTAAAGTAATGTATATTTTATAGTTAATAGCACCTGCTATATTAATGCAGCAAAACATGCCAAGACACTCTTAAAAACTGTCCACATAGTTCCTTAGAGCGTGGCAATCCTAGCAACTCGCAGTTGGCGGGCATGGACAGTATCCTTAACCCTTATCATTATGAAAAAAACCCGGGTCCAGCAGTTGAACAATAAATACTTTGTAATGTGGAAAATAAAAATGAATCATAACTTGTTTATGCACAATATAAAGGATCTCAACCAATTATTTTAAGCAACTGCGAAATTGTCGAAATCCGCAGCCGTTTTAAACAATTTTGATTGTTATAAACGACCGTAAGCTGATGTAACCGTCTCACATAAATAAAGAACGGCTTAATTACTATTAATTAAAGCATCCTCTCATGTCTATATTTATTCATATAACACTTAGTAAAAGATGTACAACTTAGGCGAACTAAATGAACTTACCTTCTAAGCTCAGTTGAAAGTCCTGACTTGCCAACGTACTGCCCGCGTGCAGTTCAGGATGTAAGCTTCTAGCTGCACTTAAATACTCCAAACCTGTAACAAAGGAATAGCACGATCAGGGAAACTATTTAACACTACTTGTTACGAGTGCCATTTTTTGTATTGAAACTAAAACATCTGAATTATACCTCTCTAATTTCACTCATTATAGGGTTGTTTAAAAAATATTTTATATGTGGCTTGTATCTTTTTGTAAGGGCTTAGGTAACTTCTTAAGAAATATCAAGCAAAACGCAAGATACAGAAACGAAACAGACATTTATTATTTATCATTATTTCCATTCTATAATTATATTATCATAGTTCGGTTACCAGGAAGAATTCAAGAATAGTTTAATTAATGATAAACGAAGTTAAGTAATCTCGTAAATAATATTCCTAGAAAAGTACAACCTGGGATTTTTCAAAATAAGAGAGTTATTTGCGAGGAAAGCTCGCACATCGTAGACTGCATCGTCGCTTTCCATAAAACGGGACTAAAACTAAACCTTTTCCAATACGAATAAAATTACGAGACATCATGAAACGTGTAGAGTCCAATGCTATTTAAAAACACAAACATAATTCTACAAGTACAGTGTATACTATGACGCCTGATCGTGAACTTTATAGTTCTATCAAAAGTATTTTATTACCGAATCCTAATCGGTACGCTTGATAAAGAATCGAAATTAATTCCAACACATTAAACATTCAGTATCTGTCGCCGGGAATTAAGTTTGCGGCGATGAACGATCCGGTAGCGGCTATTTTATAAACCAAACCACCGCAAATTGTTGGCATTTAATTAAACACAAAACCGTCTACGGAACGGCTGATAAAGATAATAGTCGCTTTTTATATTGCAACAAATTGAGTCTTGTGTCAGTACAGTACCAGACTGGTCTTGTAGTCGAGTGGTGAGACCCCAGCAAAAACGTAGGTCAGGGGTTCGATTCCTATCCAATACAAAAATTGGCGTGATGAGCACATTAGTTTGTTCTGTTTCGAAAATATTAAATAACTACCAATGATACCAATAACTGATAGGCAATTTCGATAAAAACAATAACCAATACATAAATCAACGTTACACAACAAACTTCTTATATTTTTGATGATTTATAATTTTACATTTTTATTCGATGATAAATACTGGTTAGCGGGAAATAAAAGCACGCCCACCAATGACCAAAACATTGGATTATTGGCGCCTAAATGTTGCTGAGGTAAGTCTGTTTAGCCAATAATAACAGCAGATTGAGATGTCAACGGTTGAGACCAGTTTGAATATAAATTGGTCATTTAACGCTGTTGGCGATAAATAAACAGCCTGCCTTGTCATTTACGAGTGTTTCGCGGGCGACGATGACTACTTTTGGGTACTTGTCTTATTACAAAGCCTGCGCTTATCTACGAGCTCGTCTAATAATAACTAAGATGCAGTTGAGGTAATAGTGAATTGTTTATTTATTTATTTATTTATTTAATTTTAGGACACCAAACACAGATAACACAATTTTAAAACTTAGATGCTATTACTGTAATATTATAATTATTTGTGTACCCGCAATTATAGG
>DWUN01003603.1:0-11823 GCA_018249975.1 Passova gellias
GAAATTCTAAATTAGAAAAATCCAGCAGTACCCAACCCGGGATTCGAACCCAGGACCTCCCGATCGGCAGTCGCGCTTTCATGGAAAATAAATGATCTAATAACAATATTGTCAGTTCCTTGCGTTCCGCGGGACGTAACGTTCGGAATAAAATAAAATAAAACAAAAATATTTTCTACCTTACATTTTAAGTGCGTCTCTCCATACCCATCTCGGAATTGAATTGTGAATTTTGAGTAAATGTAAGTAAACAGCGTCTCAGAAGGACCAAACGGTGCACTCCAGATGCTAGTGCGCCGCAGCCGTAGCGGGGAGCACCTGACAAATGTACTCGGGGACGTCCTGAAGCGTGTCGCATTTGATTAAATGCAACTGCCGTGTCGTGTGGCGAATCGCACCGTGCAGTGCGCGAGGAGGTGCCCCGCTTACGTAGCTTCCCCGTTCAATTAGATTGGTTCAGAAAATACGACACGGGATTATTCGAAACGTTAATTTAACGGTGGGAGTGTATTGTTACATTTAGATTTTTTTGTTGATAACTGTTACATAAGTCCTCTGATGTTACTAAATAACTTGCACGCTCACTGTTAATATAACAAGAAACTTGGATTTTTAAAAAGATCCCGAGGAATCCGGCACACCGTAGAGATGTTATAATATTGTATTATTTGAGGTACATATGTGAAATCTGACAATTCTACTTGGCCAGACTATCATTAAATGCTCCTCAGTGGAGTATCTTTTTCATTTCTTAATTCCATTTCTAGTGACACACGACTGTTGTTAGCCGGCGCTAGTAAACAAAACTCGGTATAAACTCTGAAGTCAATTACGCAATTGCTACAATTGGTCTGCGAGGACCAGTGTGCTACTGGTTGTATTCGTTGTACCTACGTTATACTCATCTACTCATCTCTATTCGCCGCAGTGAAACTTGTTTATGTGTGCACGACAATAAGCTATAAGACAAGAAATTCAATTTATTAAAGTACTTTTTACCAATGAAATATTGAATCAGAACTAAAAGTATGGCATTTTATATTAGTCGTAAAATATTGAGACGTCTGCATCGGACAGTCTGGATATTTCCAGTATTTTAGTTCCCCGTTCAGTCTTTTACTGGTACTTGGCTAACTTCAAATCAAAAGTTGCATACCATTACTCTTTATGAGAACAATATTATAAAATGGCTTGTAACATTACAGGAAATGGAAATCACTTAAATGTTTAATGTATTTTTTGACCACATTATATAAACAACGTTCCATTACAGACTCGGTATTCGGTAACGTATAAAATACTGTAACATTAAAAGCAACAGAAAAAGGAAACACTAAAATTTGCGATAGCTTTACGTAAAGGCCAGACGCATATAAATGTGAATTTCGTCCAGGAAATTCAACGTTTGAAAGCCTTCCAAAAGATAGCTTTTAGCTGATTGAAACATTTTGACCGGTAATTAAGGAGCAGTTAATTCGGACTGCATAAAAGCCGTTTCGCGAATTGATGATGCATCGAGAGACTACACTTTACAAGTATCCCCTCGGGTGGAACTTGTGTAAAAACTTTCTTTACATTAAAATGATAGCTGTTACATTGTAAAGGAGATCAAAGTTGATGGAGCTTAAAACGTAATGCGTAAGTTGTGACCATAATTAATGTAAAAATGTTTTCTAATCCACAACAACAAAGATATTTCATTCATACATTCATTTTTGGTAAACATTGTAAGGAACGTAAAAAAAAAAACTAGTTAAACCATCTTGTAAAAATATTGATCAATTATTTAATGACAAAATAATTTATTTTGTCGTTACTAATATACTTAGAATCCAGTAGCCAGGCTGCTGACTGCTCATTACGCAGTAACTCATAACTCAGTAAGTTAGGCTCGAGTAGAAACATCACCGGCAAACTTTCAACTTTAATACACTTAAAATACTTCCACTTAGTCGATTCTAAAATTTGGGAGATGCGATACGGGGATAGGACGGACTTTTACGACTTCGGAAATTAATGGCGAGTGAAGCGCCGTCGGAGGGTATTTTTCGAGACTAATATAACTTCGTGGGCCCAGATTTTATGAAATTCTGCAAATTTTATTGAACTTAATGTATTGTGAAAAACGTGAGCGCTCTGCGAAATGTAACGTCGTTTGTGCCGACATCACTGGAATTATTTTTATACTGATATAAATATTGATAAAGCAGTACGGCAGCTCGGTAACTTGCTCAGGAAAAAGTATACTTATTTTCATAACTCATGACGAAACAAATATGTTTGCTAGAGAACGAGCTTGACTATACACAGTTTTGTGACAACGGAATTAAAATAGTGTTTGCTGGGACAATTGCACGGGCATTTAATTGCCTAATTTGGAATGAGAAGATAGCCGTGCGTGGAATTGTCCCAATTGTTACTATTATTATCTGAGATGTCCATTATTATTTCATTTCCCATCAAAACCAAGCACAATTTCCCTCCTAACACTGCGGCTGACAGGATGCCGGTTTTTCCTCATCGCCAGTTAATTCACGCTCATCTTCGTCTTGTTCTGTTATTCTCTTTTATCGGTCCGCGCGGGATGATATTTTTATAGTCTATAATTTTAATTAATTACATTGGATTTATCTAAGCAACCGAAAATGTTAAATATATATATATTTACCCTAAGACGCTTAATAGTTTTTAAATTTCAATTATGTTTATATGGAAAATAGTAATAGCTTCAATCCGTTCACTATTATGGAATGAAGTTGTAGTGAACTCAAATTTTAATAATTATTTAATACATATTTACATAATGAACGTCATAAACTATTATAATCATCATTTATCTTCTTAAGCCGCCCATGAAGGTACAATACGATTATCGGGTGAAAAAATTGGGGCTTTAATAAAATTGATCATGTTCTTATTGTCTAATTGATAACATAATAT
The DNA here is from genome assembly GCA_018249975.1 of Passova gellias. NCBI lineage: Eukaryota > Metazoa > Arthropoda > Insecta > Lepidoptera > Hesperiidae > Passova > Passova gellias. The sequence continues at coordinate 2,941 of DWUN01003603.1, forward strand.
TTGCGAGTAGATTGCTATATTATATCAATGCCATTTCTCGCCGTTCCACAGGCTCGCGAGCGTCTTTGTTCGCCGGGTAATTTACTCTGCGTCTTGTACTATTACGTGCTTCTCTTCGCCGGTCAGTTGAATGTTTTATTCTCTTATGCTATGAATTCGCTATAACAGAATATGTGGGATTTCGTCCAGATACACGTTTATTCTCTTATTCGTTTTAAAACTTATTTTGATTTTTGTACCATCACAAAACAAATGAATGTCGCTATAAACACAAAACAAATTTATAAAGCAAGTGTGAATGGTGCAGTCGGAAGAGGAAGTCAAGGATGTACTGCAATCAAAACGGAGACGTAAAAAAAACGTACTTCAAGAAGGTAAGGTCAGGTCAAGGGTACTAGATGAGCCTTTACGATGTGACTAATGAAAATAGTAGATGCGAGAGAAATCTGTGGTGACTGGTAGGTACGTATCTTACTAATTATTGAAATGTGTTTTTTGTGTGTTTTTGTTTAATGTGTTCATGGCATTGCAAACCTGGTCACGCAGTTGGTATGTTAATAACGCGAAGTGACAGCCAAAGTGGCTTTCACAAATTGAAAAATCTGAAGATATATTTACAATTTTACTCCCATTTCTTAGCAGCAATGAACCAACGTATATATTATTTTGATTTTGTATTATTTATTAAAAATAAATAAATAACATATTTTATAGATAAAAAATATTACTATGTTTCGATTGTTTTGTGCTCACGATCGTAATAATAAAGCACAATCAAAGGCTCCTAGTGTCGGCTAAACAAAGCGAATCGACAAGCGTTAGGGTGAGCGCACACTGCGGCTGATCCGTGTCGTCGGTGCCTGTCATACGGGCAACAGAAAACGGACATAATAAACGATAAAATAATCTCGATTCGTATTGCTTATAGTTTTTTCTCTTACTAAGTACAAAATTAAATCTAGGTTTAGTTCATTTTGGAAATGGTTACTTCATCTAAAAGGAATATGACACTAAGTACACTAAACATTACGTTACTATAGTTTATTTTTTTTTTGTGATTGTTTACCGTAATGTCATAAAAACGATATTATTTTCTCGGTTTTTTTTTGGGTTTTCAACTAATTTTTTTCTCGTTCTTAGTATTATTCTATTAAGTTACTTTACTTTAACATTGACATAAAATATTGACTTAAACTAAAATTCTAATTTAAATATTTTTATACATTTACAAAACATTATTCGTTTTTGCCGACAATTACCGACAGCACTGTGCAACTTACTTTTACAGATCACCGTAATATGCTACCGCGGAGCAATGATCTGAGCGTTTTAAACAAAATAAACAAAGTAAACCAGAGATAGGGTGCCCGCACACTGCGGCCGGGATCCGATGGGTGACTGGCCGTTGATAACGGATTGTTCGCCCTTTACACGGGGGGCCGCAGAGCGGAAAAAACAAAACAATAAATAAAAAATGCTCCCGGTTTTATGTCAACACAAATTGATGTTGGGAAATAGTATGTATATACTAGTTACCATGAACAAACTATTACAATCCGTCATTAAGAACAATAAAATACCCTATTATATTGTTCTGTTGTGCGTTTGTTCTGCTAACTTGTTCTGTTAAATGTTGCTGCAATACTTTTATGCGCATTTACTCTGACAGTTCCTTGCAATTGTAAACGTAAAAAAACGTTATTTTATACTGCATACTACAGTAACTTTTATTATAATAATATTATTAAAAACATTTTCACGTGTCTGGTTTTAATTTGAACAATTAAATGCGAGTGTTATGGTAACGTCGTAACGAAGCATGTCAGGTTTATAAGAACAGAAATATTTGGCACTCGGTGCTTTCTGCCCACCCCGTTAGGGAACTGGCGTGATGGTACATTATTGTTGTTATGGTAACCGGACAGCTGATAAACATACAATTATAAAATAAACATATTTGCTTTTCACACACATAAAACCCACGACCCCAAGTTTAGCAGTCAGGTGGTAAACCTGCCATTGCACCAAGAAGCCAGTCAAATATTAACCCAAATCCGACTTTGGACCATTCCATGTGTTGGATGTCAGTACAAGAGCAGTGCCGATAAATAAAGGTTTTATATGCCACTTAAGGCAAAGGAACAGGGGTGGGGAAACATTAAATCACCAAGCATTCGCCGATGTAGATAAAGGGAGTCGGCAATTTGCGGTGAACTATGTGAATAGTGTCGCTGAGGTTCCGTTTTAAACATAATATACCAAAAAAGGATGATCCTGTATTCAACATGTTGGTATAGAGTTACATGTAGAGAACGTTAAGATGCTCGGGGCGATAGGTAAGATAAAAGTTACGATAAGTAAGTTGAAATATAATTTTCTCTTACGCATCAAGAGATCTTCACCGCTGCCAGAATGCGGATGTAAAGCAATGAAAATTTAAAAAAAGTGGTTAGAAATATTTTCTCTAATAAATAGGTAACACCATCTTTGATATAGCTTCTGTTATTATAGATTTTGAGGGTTTTCCCCCGTTACCAAAAAAGGGTTCCTTCTAGCATGACATTTTTTGACTTAAGCCGCTATTAAGCTATATGAGCTAGACGTATTGGTTTGGATTGTAGAAAATACCTAATTCGCAGAGTTTATTTCAAAAGAATCTGTTGCAATACGTCGCTACGGATCATTCCGCCTCATTGCAGTCTTCGGCCGATTCGTACGAAAAGATATATTATCTTTATAGAAGGAAAGAAAAAGTTATTATTCGCACACGTTACAGCAGTACACCAATTGCTAATAAATATACACTTAATGTTAACAAAAAAAGAAAATGAGTTAAAGTAACAAAAACTAATAAAAAACAACAATAAAACAGAACAACATACATCCAAAAACCTTATCGTAACTTCCGGTCTAATTTGCCTGCACCATTTGAAATCGTACTCGTATCGATATACCTAATATTATCACTAAACATTATATACTGTGAAGGTTTCAGTGAAAGATATATATAGATAAAATGCACATAACCACGGAAAATTATCGGCGTAAGCGGGATTCAAACCGAGACTCTCGATTTCGGTAGTCTGAACACCAAATCACTGGAAGATCAGTGCTAACGGCAATTACTTTCTACGTTTAATTTGTTTATATAATGACGTTAATAACATGATTCTATTATAGTCCCGCACAATCACTCAAATAATCATACTATTTTTTCCAGGAACACGGTATTTAATTACGACCTTTCATGTCGAGTTGTGCGTGAGAACGTAATCAATCTTGCCTTCCCCCACATCCCCCCCACTCCCTCGCTGCTCTTATCCCCTATTCCCCACTAATGGAAGGAATTGCAGCAAAAAACCGTGACGCAATATCCGTCACAGTGACATAACGAAAATGAGAATCCGCGAACACTTTTCAGCCGATTGAGCTTGAAACCTTTATGCGATTTTAAAAGTTATAATATGCGATGTTGATACTGTTTTTTTTGAGGTGACGATTTTTAATACATTCGAAATAAATACAATTTGATGAGATTTTTTTTTTATAATTCAATACATTAACTTGGCGCTCAGCGCATCTCAGATCTTAATGATAACATATCGTGAGTTTATAAATACTTAAGACAAACAGTTAAGAAACTTGATTAAATTAAATGGCATTGACATCACAGCAGAAGTTCTCTGGTCAGATTTGGTCAGATCGTCATTAATATTAATCGCTGTCATTTGAGGGTTTGAAGACAGATTGTGACCCTTCTAATCAATTAACAGAATGTCTCGACCGATTGAAGGCGTAATGACCCATTAGTATATCTCGACAATAAAACAATGTGTCATAGAGAGCAATTTTGGTAAGAAATCTATCTTGTTTTTAATTGGACGGCAAATTACAATAATTTGCTCTTTGTAAACATTATAACATTATAGAAGGACACCCGCGACCAGAAGCGGAATATTAAAAATGGTCTAAAAAGAAATTTTATCAACAGTATAATAAAATCCCTAAGTCAATTTAGATTTAAAAAAGTAAACAGGCTCTATCAATCCGCTCTTCGTCAGAGTGTAGACTATGACTTAAATTTCTCTTACTATGCGAAGAGATTCGGCCCAGCAGTGGACCAATAAAAAAATCGAAAAAATATTTTTTTTAATTGTTTGGACTACGCATAAGTCCTAGTCCCTCTACGTGCGGAGGGCAGGACATACATTTTTATAGAAGGCAAGCATTATCAGTAAAGCCAAAAATAGCTTTTTCAATTACTTAATTGCTTGGAGAGAAATTAGCCAATTAAAAATAAGTGATAAATCCATTAATGCATCTGTTTGGAATATTCGTATTAGAAGATGCTCTTAAGTAGTTCCATAATAATTGAAAATTCGGCCAAAGGAAATACGACATCAAAAACTTTCATAGGAATTAACGGAGGGAAAGCTTTTAAGGAGGAGAGCTCTTACATCGAGTTATGGAATTCCAGAGAGGGAATCGTCCCGTAGTACGGAGCGCTATGACGCTCCGTCATTTGCAGTCGTCTTGACATATTTAAATGTAATACAAATATTTTAAACTTGATTTTCTTAAATTAGTTAGCGCTAAGGGGGGCACGTGGTTTCTCCGTGTAATATTACTAGAGATAGGTCCTAAAATATTGATGTACTTTCCTTCACACACTGAGGTCGATATTACTGCATCCACGGATATGAGTGATTGTTTATATTGTCTAATTAGATAAGATAATATCAGGAATAAACTATCTATGTAATAGACAAAACGTTTTTAGAAACGGCTCTACAATTTCAGAGATTACACCTTCAACAGGAACAAACTTTACTTTTTTATTTCGTATAGATCAATCTAAAGCACTGCTGCTTTAAATGTAAATTATTTTCATTTGTTGAATTCTTAGTGATATAAGCAGTATATTTCCGACATCGTCTTAATTAGTTTTCTGTAAGTATTAATTACATATATATATACATTATATTAACACAATAAAAACAGTCAATTAAAAAACTAAATGTGTATTAAAAATGGTGCGAAAAATACAAATGAAATTTACTGACGATTTTACCGGATATTGCAAAAATAGTTGACGATTTCACTGAAGGAGGGAAAAGCTTTTAAAGCGCGAAGCTCTCAACGCGGATTATTAAATTGAAAAGCGCATAACATCTTGTAGTGGGCTGGTAATGGACCTTAGTCATTTGGCGCAATCTCCATTCTATTTGTACTTGGGAAATGAAAACAATCTGAAGGAATATTTACTCCTTAATATTTTACTTGATACATCCTTTCGTCTATGATGTGATATGTTTACATAGAACATAAGTAGAATAGGCAAAATATTGTCATATACGTATATACGAGTATGTATGTACATACGGCACGGTAAGTTTTGCAATATTACACAGAGCCATTTGTTTTTTTTTGAGTCTCGAGTTTGAAACTCGAAGCAGAATCTCGTCACTTGGGCTTCTAAACTCCATTTAAGTAATAAGAGGTTCCGATCATTACAAATCAAAGGATCTCTATGTAGGATACACTTGATTACAAGCAAAACAATAACAATGAGTAACTCTACATACACAGCGAGATACAAAAATTCAATTTACAATTTCTTAAAAAATATTGAAATGACTTAAACCTTTTTTCTAAAATCATTGAGATAAAGTTGTATTCGCTTTCCAACGATTAGTACGAGTTTAACTATATGTAGTAAGTTTACTAATGCGTGTAACAATTTTTTCCTGACAAGTATACACGTAGCGTTACGACATAAATTCTTTTATATTCCCGCCAAGTCCTGATTCCCGATAACAGCAATAAACAGAAAGTTGGAAACTCGGGAAGTGCGAGCGTGTAGTGCTCTACGGAATCGTCTCTTCAAGTATTTGTGGGTATATATAGAGGTGATGTTACAACGTAACATGTATTAGGGTAAATGTAGGTACTCTACATGAGTATATGTATTTTTGTTAAGTATAAACTAAAATTATATGAGACGGATTTCGATGTACCCAAAAAAATGTATTTTCGCTAAGTAAAAAATTCGCTTAAAAAACAACTAAGAACTTTTTCAGATAGTTTATGAAGTCAAACTTTACTGGAAGCGGTCTTTGTTATATTTTATACAATCAAAAAGTTGTGACTCATATTTAATGTTAATAAAACGACAAACATATACATATTTTTATAAATATTAATACAAAAAAACTAACTATTTGAAACTAAGCACGAATAATACAACTCTACATTATATCCCAATTCGTGATCTTGTGTTAAAATCTGACGGAATCTTAAGTCCTTTTTCGGGGAAAGACGGACGAGTTCAATAAATTGGAGGGTGACTCTTTTGGGGTGGCCATGTAGCGCTAAATTGCTCTATACTCCACCGTAATATAGAGTCTTCGATGGTACTTATGGATCTAATCACGGTAGAGAAAGGAAATAGTTTGGTTTGAGGTAGCGTCCAAATTGTGGCTGTAATCAAGTGTTCGTGAGAATAGATACGTTGTTTTTTGTTTACACTGTCTTTATTGTTATTATAATAATATTTTCTAAAAATAGAAATATTAATGCATTTATATATTATACTAGTATTATAATATATTATGTATGTAGCATATCTTGATATTGATATCATTAACAAGAAGAACATAGGAACCTTTTGTGCCATTATATTAGAAGTATGTTGTAATAAAAAAATATCAAGACATTTTACTGTTTGTTTTTATTATGTTATAAATACCATTCGATTTTAAATAGCATTTATAGTTTTTTCAATCCAACTTCAAACGTATTTTTAAAATTATTTAATTTAAGTGTAACGTAAAATAAATAGTGGCTGTTTTAATTTTACACTGATATCTTATTTTTATTTGTATCATATCTGTTGGAAACGTGACGAATCAACAAAAAATAGTGAGTTGTAATATGAGTGCTCTCAATGCACGTTGTCATCTTACGCGGTGCTACAAACCGCCCTCGGCACAGTATATCTACAATTCACACGGATGGTGACAACTTTTATTTTTGCGGCCACACTCGAAGGGATAGCAATTTGTTATCTGGAATCGGTCTTCCCGACGGTTTATGGGAGTCGAGTGCGCTTGTCGTTTTTAGAGAAATTTCTTTTTGAAAGTTGACTTTTCAAAATGTTTGATTTATTGCTGGTGACAAAGAATTTTGTACTCAGTATGCTTCAACTTCACCTTGAAGTCAATAAAAAATACATATTCTATATTAATTGTTGTTGTTTTTATTAAGTGTTTATTTGGCTGGCATCTCAATCCAGTTGTTAGAGCTTTACTGCTAAGCCGGAAGTCGTGGGTTCGATTTCCGTCTATGATTAATGTTCGTGTAATGATCTCATTTGCTTGTTCTGTGTATGGGTGTCATAAAAATGTCTATATAAGTATTATAAACTGTATATATCTAGCATTCCGGTCACCGTAACACAGGCATTGAATTGCCTAATATGGAACCAGATAGCCGTGTGTGGAAGGGTTTCAATTTTTGTAGTTATTATAAAGGTTCTTTTTAAAGTCTAGTCGATGTAATTTTAGTTCGCAATGATATATAAGTCGGGCTACCACATTTGTGTATATATATCAGGCAGAATGCAATAATGCTTCCACCTCCTAATCCTCCCAGTGGATGATGACTAAAATGTCCGCCATACACAAATAAAGCCGACATAATCGCCTTAAAGCGATCCATACATTCAATTAAACCTCCTTGGGCTTAGCGCCGAATTCCCTTGGTTTCCGAGCCTCTTGCTTGCGAACCGTTGGTAAGAAGGTTTTTCAATAAAATATTAACGCAGCTCTGGTTTGAGAGGGCGAGTTTCGTTACGTCCGGATTATATGATGCGACCACGATGTGACTTATCGTGTCGTTCGACCAGAGAAAAGGGCAAACTCGAGGCTTATCAGACATATTTACTAACTACTAGAATTATTCGTTATGACATTTTTATATGACTCTATTAATAAAATCATGGATTCGTTCTCTATTCTATATATTTAACACGAATGGGTTAATTTTTTTAACGTTTAAAAGTTATGCGTTTGATTACCAGGTCGCCTAAAAGCCTACAAGTTTCCTTACTAAATATTTGTGTTGTTTTCTTTGCTGTATCTGTACGATCGTGTGATGAAATTGGTACTTTGGTTAAGGGGTCTGGATAGGATTAGCCGCATACTTATCCCGGCGTTCCCGGGCAGGGAGACTGAGAGGCGAGTGTATTGTAACAATTGTGAATGTGCGGTTGGGAACAGTTGATTGTACCCATGGCCTCACAGGGAACAATGCGCTTTATTTAACACCGATAGGGTCCACTTTCCTCTGGTAGAGACAATGATTACGAGTGTTTTTAAGTACCATTTTTATTAAAGGTGATTTCGAGTTTCTGCTGTTCTCTCTTCATTTAGTATTGTACGATAAATCGGTCTTTAAACTGTGAATGCCGTTGATTAGAACCTTTCAAGTTATGTGCCAGCCAAACAAATTTTCAATAAAACAATTGCGTTGCATATTTAAAAATTTGCTTGCATAACGAATCAAACATTCAATGGTTTTTAGGGTTCCATATCTTGAAAGGAAAAAACGGAACCCTTATAGGATCACTTTGTTGTCCGTCCGTCTGTCAAGACCCTTTTACTCATTAACGCATGGAGTTATTAAGCTGAAATTTATATCAAATACTCAGGTCTACGGCCCCTGGAACTGTGAAAAAATCAAACTTTTAAGCCAACGCAGTTAAAAGATACAGTCGTTTATGCCGCAAAGTTCCGACACTCGCAAGGGAATCAAAACCTACAGGGTACTTCCCGTGAACTCCGAATCTTGGAATTTGGTACAAGGCAACGTCTTATAGTACAG
>DWUN01003604.1:0-11822 GCA_018249975.1 Passova gellias
ATGTTTGATCTAGGTGGGAATCGAACCCACGACCTCTGGTTTTGCAATCAGGGTCTCTAACCATTCGACTCAAGGCCAGTCAATAATGAAGACAAAGACAAAGATGTTTGTTTGCACAAATATGGGTACATAAATTTACAGGATTATTAGTTTGAGCCATATTTTGCCTTTTACGGCGTACAAATTTAAGAAATGGTAGTATAAGTGGAAACTTTTATTCCAAAAATTATTCCACTAAAATTTACATTCATGTAAGATATTTAAAATGAGACGGTTGTCCAATATTTTTATTTAATATTGTACAACAATTACTGATGTTTGATTAAGTCTAATGTAGGACTCACCTCTAAGATCTCGTACACATGGTCGTGCCCGCCCAGTATCAAGTCTATCTCTGTCGATCCTTCGGCTAACTTGATATCGTTGGGGGTTCTCATGTGTGTAAGCGCTATTACATATTCACAGCCCTGAAATTATTGTTATTATATCAAACTTAAAAGCAATCCTGGTATAAAAGGCACCACTTCACAACCAAATCCTGCGAATTATAAAAAAAAAAAAAAGTGTGTGAGTGTCAGCTGCGACGGACGACGGAAGTTATGATACAAACGATAATTGTGATATATATCGAATAGACAATGAGGGTAAACTACCACATCTTCTAAAATGATAAGTCATTGGTCAAGACAACAACAAAATCTATACCATATCTGGTAGATCCAAGTGTTATACCGGAAATTACATTTAAAATTAGGCGGGAAACGATGCCATCGAGTAGTTAGTTGCCGTGAGTGGCTGACGTCACATCCGTTACATGTTACACTTGATTTTACTCCTCATAAAATGTCCATACCGAGCCCTATAAAACAAATCGTTTCTTAGGTTGTAAACTCCAAAAATAACCGAGGAAGGGTAATTAAAAAAGGAATCATCACTGCTTCACTGATAATTGTTTAGATCTTTATGCCTTACTAGATATAGCCTTTACTAAATAATATGAACGATTACATTATTTATCTACCATGTATAAATACATTGTCATTATACTGTCGTAGTGTCAGTGTCATAGTGACAGTGACAGTCACAGTGTCAGTGTCAGTGTCAATGTAAGTTAATGTCATTATTTATACTTTTGACAGATCTTATAGTTAATACGAAAAGCTACTTGCTTCTTGTTTGAGTTGGGACGCCAACTTAGTGCCGGCTTGTAAAAAGTCTATGAACGTCACCTCCTCTGGATTAATTGTCGCCAAGGTTTCCAACCACTCCTGTAAATAGAGAAAATATTGTACCTTAATGTCAGTTCATTGGGTATACTTTTGCTTAGCTCAACAGCTAATGTAGGAATGAATTAATAATTCAGTAATGGTTAATAAAGTTAATAAAAAGTAGCATCATATATAGTACATTCATTAATTAAATTCATTTTATATTTCCTTTATTTTTAATTGTTTTATAAGTATGGACCAGGACAGCTATTGGCCAAACAGAATGTTTTTTTTGCATCTGTAATTAAAAATTTAAAACATACAAATACAAGTTGCATCAGATGAGTAATGAACATTTAGTTATATAACTTATAGTTTGTAAGCAGATGACAGTGGGCTGATTTTGAGATTCATTACTATTTTTTGTTATTTAAAAGAGTGCTGCGAGTTTGTTTTTCTACCCGCCTTTTTCTCCCGATCGACTGTAACCTGAAGGGCACACAAAACCGTAGTAAGATGACTAAAACATGACCATCATTGAGTGTATGTGTGTACCTTATCATTACTTAGTATAAAATAAAGTCGCTTTCTCTGTCATTGTCTGTCATGTCCACTTGTTCCCTTAACTCTTTAAAACTACGCAACGGATTTTGATGCGGTTTTTTTAATGAATAGAGTAATTCAAGAGGATGGTTTGTATGTATAATAACGTCCATTATATAGAAGAGAAATACTGTTATAATTTATATGGCAGAACAACGTTTGCCGGGTCGACTAGTTAGTATATATTATAACAACTTTGATCGGATATCTTACTTGAATTTGATTGTTTTTTTTTCATAACAGCTACAGTAAAATGAAAGATATTATACACGACCTATTTTTTTAAAATTCAATCTATGATATTCCGGTGACAATAAGCGTTTTTATGTGTTACTGTTTTTGGTAAGAACAATCAAAAAAATAAGTGATTTTAACAAATACATAGAGTCTGTTCTACTTTTGGCTATTTGCATTTTAATGGTTCTACAAATAGGCAATTCATTATGCAAATGAATTACATTATAGAAAAGTTGGTCCGTATGCGTAATGTTAAAAATGATTTAATATGTAGCAATAACTAAACGCATATTAAAGCAGTATGCATTTCTTACTTTAATACGCAACAAGCAAAGCATAAATATTCAATTGCACTCTATGATAAAATGTAACTTTCTCTTTATAAGAACACAACCGTTGTGAGGAACCTATAACTTACAATTGTTCGTGCAATCACAAATCGATATTTTCAAAACAATTCTTCACCTTTGAAACTACATGTGAATTTTTTTATAAACGTACTTTGTCCAGCTTATTACGATTGTTTGTCGACTAGAGTTTATCCACTAAATTATTCACAACTGAGATATGATAGCTACTCGTCACAACCGTGTCGTAACTATGCATTTCAATTGATCATTTAAAATCAAATCAGGACGTAAATCAACTCCAGCTGTTTTGGATCAAGTGTCGTGGAATTCGTGAATTGTAAGCACGCAGGTCTTATGATAAAATATAAAAAATATGAAACTTGTCGCAAAATTTTATGGTAATCGAGTTATTGAACTATTGTTTGTATTTCAGTCAAAATATTCAAAGTGTACTTTTATAACCAGCGGATGTTAGCGTGGCTGAAACGTCATATTTTCATGGATTAAATTAAAGTCAATGTACGAGTTAATGGCTTTGAATTAAAACGAATTGAAGTTTAATAGAATTACGATGCATTACGGTTCCTTATTGTACATATTATATGTATGTATATACATATATACATATATAGTTGCTAACTTTTGTGCGGTATTACTTCTGTAAGATGATATCTCCATTTCGAATTGGAGCTCGCCGCAGTGTGTAACATTACTACTGCAGTCGATATAATGCAAAAAGTGGTTTGTTATAAACCTATTTGTGTAGTTCCATGTGTTCGTTGAGGATATCTGATAGTATTATTTCGTGATGCAATCGTGCGTAAATGTAGAATTTAAGAAAGCTTTGTTAGCAAAATTAAAGTAGTGGGTACTCAAATTGTAATAAACGCTTTCCTTTTAGATGTATCAAAAGCGACGACGCGTGATATATTTATTTAGATATGTGGTTATCCTGATGATCAATATTGTCCTTACTAAAATCGGACGAATGCTTGATGTTTGGATTTGAAAAGTTCTCCGCTCCGTATTTGAATTTTGAAATTAAAATAAACAAAAGAAAACTACGAAGAAAGTTTGTGTTCCGCTCCGCATTCGAATTTTGAAATTAAAATGAACAAACGAAAATCACAAATAGAACAGAATCTTAGACTTTCGATTACAAGGATCGTATTCCACGTTCAACTTCATAAATACATTACTGTCCATTAAACAGACCCACCAACTAGACTGCGCTGATTAGAAATCAAGTCAACTGATATTCGAGTAATTAATTACTATTACTGTTCTCATTTTAAGTGCAGGGGCTTTTGCGGTTAATAGTGTTGTTAACGAGGCGTTAGTGTTGTACCACGGGTCGTTTGTGAAATACGTGGTCGACAACATTCTGTTTCTGCTTGAATACTAACTTAACGCATAACGACGCCATCGAAATATGCAACTCCATTAACTTAACTAACCTTAACTGCTCCCGTTTTTAACGATAATGATTAGTAAATGTGCTCTACAATTCACATTCTTGTTGATAGAAGGCAGTTGTTCGACTCTATATATGTACATTTTAATGTTTTATTTATGTTATCCGTAAAAACGTAACCATATTTATATTGTTTACGAACCGTAGGTACTCATTACAATGTCACACTCTAAATAACACTAAATATAAGTTGTAGAAATTGAAATTTGTCAATTTGCTTTAGCGGATTTCTTTTGTTTATTTAAATGCAACAACTTCAGATTGTTGTCTTTCCACTTTCGTTCAGATAGCTTTGAACACTTTAAACATAAATTATTACGGTTATCTAGATTAATCGGCTACTTGTTTGAAGTTCTCGGTGTTGCTTTATCTGTCATCGGCTTACCAGTGCGTGCAACCATGCCACGCCTTCGAAGTCAATGTTTGGCGCCTTGCTGTGTTATATAAAGTAAAATTTGCCAACAGATAAACATTGCAATCTTAGTTTAATATCTATTCCTGACACGAAAATACCATATCTCATTTTATGTTTTAAACGAAAACAAAACTTCATTACACTTTTTAAACATACTTTTACAGTCCATTTAATACCTTTCTCTTTCACTTATTCTCACACGTGTGGCTCCAATACATTATTTATTGCAATCTTATCGTGTCTATGTTTATTTATCTGTGTAGAAACAATATATGTTATAAGTAACAAATAGTCGAGTTTTAATTTACAAACGGCGGACAATGAAAACGCTGTTTTGTTTTGTTTAATATAATTTTGTTATTATTGTCATATTTCCTGTGTTCGAATGCTCAGCGTCTATTTCACCTCAATTTCATCGAGAAATAGTGGCCCGATAATGCCAGTGATTTATCACTACGTAGCTAGAACACTGTCCGATACATTTGAATAGACCCAATTTTCGTGACACAGCCTCCGTTGTAAATAAATTTTAACTGTTTTAAGTAAGATTTATAATCGCTACTGCAGTTTAATATTAAAAAGATAATTAACTGGTGTTTACGTTAACCTACTTATAGAGTTATACCCGTACTGCGATATCAATGCGCACTGTGTTAATTGAATTTCACAATGGTATAATAGGATTAGCGGCAATTATAGCATAACCGTATAACCGTGTGTGTACAAAACGAGATTATGTTAAGAAATGCCAGTATTTCCTCTTTCAAAGGCGGTTGCGTTGTGTATTTATGTTTGTAACGAATTCACACGAACTTTGTTATTATTTAGTCTGTGTGACGAAATAAGCCTTAAATATGACTGGAACAAAGTGAAACACCAGACACCGACACTACAAAGTGCAATAATTGTGTGAATAGCGCTATAAAGTTATATCAGGTGCCTTGCTTCAAGATCAGCTCAGATAGTGTTCTGTTTGTTTTCAAAGTTGCTTTATGCACTTGCGAAATAATATATCTAACTCGATTTCATAAGTTATTGTATTTCATTCAACGTTTGCCTACGGTCTGCCGTTACTATGAATGAAACGATTCAATCTGTATATCTAAGTAGTGACAAAATTAGCCCCGCGTAGATTACTATGGACAAGCACGTTCTAATGTTACATTTTCATTGTTCGCAGATTATTCTTGCCGCTTCCCTCTGCCTCGCGCAGGCTTCCTTCTACGCGGGTCCCCCAGCGCACATCCAGCTGAGCCCCGATGGCAAATATGTTTTGGACACGCCCGAAGTGGCACACGCCAAGGCTGCTCATTACGCTGCGCACGCGCAAGCCTCCACCTCGCACGGAGCCTGGGCGCCCGCTGGCGGCGCCTACCTCGCCGGCCCCGCCGCCTATGCCGCCGGCGCGCACTACGGCGCACCCGCCGCTGGTGTGTACTATTCTTATTAGTGCTTCCAAAGAACTAAATTGGAACGGATATACATTTCTAAACAATAAAAAATCTATACGGGAAGTGCTTATTTACACTTGAACAGTGACTTAAATGTTATTATTGTTCTGTTAGTGTTTAACTTCACATTATTCATCGATATGAAGGACAGTTCGAGCGATAAATCTCAATCTCGAGCGCCTCAATTGAGTAGTCGAAGTGTGGCATTTGAATTCCTGTTAATAGGATTGCATATTTTCCCACAGGTCTCCTCAAGTACGGCCCCGCGCCTCTCGCTCACGACGGCCGCGTGATCGACACGCCCGAGGTGGCCCACCTGAAGGCCGCTCACATCGCCGCGCACGCCAACGCTCACGCTAACGCCGCGCACGGAGCCTACGCCCACGGCGCCATCGCTCCGCTCGGCTACGCCGGCGCTCTCGCGCACGGTGCGGGATACGCCGCCGGCTACGGCAAGTGGACCGGCCCTCAGGCCCACATCCAGCTCAGCCACGACGGCCAGTACGTGGTTGACACGCCCGAGGTGCAACACGCTCGCGCCAATCACCTCGCCCAGTACGCCGCCGCCGCGCACGCCGCGGCCGCCGCGCCCGAAGACGGCTGGAGCCACGGTGGTCACGGCTGGCACTAAATTCTACCTCTGACCTTGGCTTCTGCACCGCCTGAATCTATTTTTATACAAAACCTGACAAAAAACCGAAAAAAAAAATGTTATGCTGTATAAAGTTGAACATGATCTGATGTATATAGCAATGCGACTCTGTAGAGCGACTATGAAAATATACCAATAAAAAAATCTAATAATGTTATTTACTTTTTCTTTCATTCCTTTGCTAATATACGACAAGCAAATAATTGTAAAAAAAAAATAATTTTGCATAAAAAACAAAACTTGAAACAGACGTAAGAACAGAATTTTATATTTTACATTACATGTAGCAAGCACCCATATTATTAACATTATACTGAAATACTGGTATGATATACGCAACATATAGCAGCCAGCTACCTAAGACCAGAAGAAAGGGTTCAGATTATATCACACCTATAAAATGAGGAACTCCATAGATTTAAGGACACTAGATCAGAATTTCCATACTTTACATTCATTACTTACTTTTAACTGTAAGATTACGACCTCTTCAAATTGCTTCCGATATTACCTACAACCTCACTTGCATTTAATAGCGCTACGAGCCCACAGTAATTCACGAAGTATTGAATTTCATGTAATTTGTCCATTGCAACAAAATAAATAGCTTGCTCTATTTCCACGCACTGCCACTGTTACCATTGCATGTCATGTCAATAGCTGTTGTTGGTCGGCCGATTTCTTGCTATTGTGAAATGATTGGCAATCTATATGAAAACAGTACTAAACCTCAATGGAAATATTCGCCGATATATGTGTTGAAAATTAATTTAGTTACAAGAATGTTTCTCTTGCACACAAAAACTACTGAACGGATAGAAATGAAACATTATTGTAATTTAGCTGGCATCATTTTTTATTTCTATTTTAATTAAATTATTTATATAGAAATAACAGAATATACTTACTACCTTATCCTACTAGATAATAATAAAATCAATAGAATAAACATAACTAAATTGAATAAAAAACAACATGTCCGATCCGCTGTCATGTGGTAGGGTACCCAAGAGACCCTCTTGTAAAGTCAAAGTAAGAACCAGCTCTAGGGTCATCTGTCACGTCCACCAAGCTCCAGGATAAAACATTATAAAAAAGTCGCGCTTCGGGCCGCCACGGACCAAAGGTCTCAATTGCAAACGGCACAAACATGTAACTATCTTATAGAGCAGCATGTTTTCGGCGTTTAGATAGCTCAGCCCTACCCTGTCTCTAAGAAACGAGAGTCATGCCGTCAGGACTCTTGCCATCGTCACGTGTTATACGATTCTGTTCTAAGATAGTCGGCACGTTGACGGTGCCTTTGGATGACATCGTTAACGCATGCATGGCGAGAGATGCGACGTGCACTGCGGCGACAAGAAAGTCCGTAAAAACAGTCAAAAGACTATCCGTTAGTAAACAGTAAATACTATTTACGAAACTACTCTCTTTCTAGCAGATCTGAATAAACTTTTTTTTTACTCTGGCACATAATGGCAGCTTCTGACTCTGAGTTAAACAAAAATATGTACATTTTAAGAATTACTGACATCGATTTGAAGCATTAGTGATATATCTTGAGTCTGTAATCTTCGTGCTATAACAATTGTTCTTTTAAACGTTCAAGGCATTTTAGAACAAAATGCTCCTCTAGTGAGGAAGGGGCCTCAGTATCTGCAGTAACAAGAATTATGGTCATAATATGTCCGTAGTTATAGTTGCAAAGTCAAAAATATTTACCTTACAACGCTTATGTCATACTAGACGAGCTTAATGCGTAGCAACATTCTCTAAACGTCTTCTTCATGACGGTGAAATATATAGAATTATTGATAACATTTTATATTTTGTGCTGCAGTTTTGCTAACAGAACTACTGCTATTGAGATACGCTACGCGTTAGTTAATTTTTATTATGTGCCTGTAGAAACATACGGAGCAATTGTCTGTATCTGCCTGTTTTACCTGTTCTGTATCAAAATAAGTTAGCAGCAGTCTGATAATTATCTAGAAAAAAATTGTTGTGAAAGTACGAAGAAAGCCAAGATCAAGATAACACAGAAAAAGAAGCAGGGCGGACTATCTAGGTTTTATATAATCTTCAACAAGTAGAAATGAAAATATTGAAAAATCTATACATAGCACAAAACAAAGTCGCTTCGCGCCATCTGTAGACTTTGAAAGTACGTAACGGATTTTAATGCGGTTTCCATCAATAGAGAAGTGATTCGAGAGAAAGGTTTTTATGTATAATACATGCCAAGGAACCCTATATGTCCAACCGTCTGCTACGCTTTGATTGTAATTAAACTTCGTAAGGGAATAGTTTGATATCTGGGAATGAGCATAGAATATTATACTGGTTCGCAGTCTACATGGGCAGCACTGAAGGACACAGCTAGTAGGGATATGAAGCTCTATATGGGTGAAGTTAGTATGTGCACTAAGAATAAGCGTTCAAACCTGGCCTTAAGCAGTAGCAATGATTGCATGGCACATTGGTTTAGTGATTAATAATCCTGAAGGTACCACCGACGTTCCCTAAAAAAAAAATTGGTATGTATGTATATGTATAAAGAAGATAATACATGATTCATCCGTTATTTATATCGATTGCAGAAGGAACATTAATAAGGACAACACTGATAGGATTAATGTTAGATAAATTTACATTTTTTAAATTTTTATTTTCATTCATAATCGTGTAAACTCTGATGTATCTGGAAAAGCTGACCAAGCAGCCAAATGAAGTTAGTCAGAAATCTTTTCAACCTAACAGCACATAAAGTACACACCTATATAATTTTCTAAGCATATAAATACCTTTACTTATTTATGTAAATAGGTAGGAAAGAAAATATATATCAAACAATATTGCATCGAAATTTTGACAAACAATGCTCTACACGCATAAACGTGTATCAAAATTGCCGTTAAACATGTGATAGAGGAACCCACATTTCATAAATTTCCAGTCCTCATGATATAGGTACACATGTCAATGTCTTTATCGACACATTCAGGGCATATCTCTCAAAGATAATGAAGAGATTCATGGGAAAACCTTACTAAAGGTGTTATTTACTCACTGTATAGGAATCTAAGCCTACTACTGTCAGTTGCGCTACATACAGAGTGTTTTAAATCGGTTGCTTGTAGGGTTGTCAAAATATATTTTTCAATCTTTATTAATAGCTTTCTAAGAGTGATATTGAAGCATAACAATTCTTCTAGTTTGGAAATGTTCGATGTATTTGAATTGTTAACGTATTTTTCTCACGGCTTTACATGTAAACGTTTAATTCGACATTAAATTGTGATTAATGGTGGTAAATGCAAGTATTTTTGGACACTACAGTTAAGTTTAAGTACCTATACTTAAAGTGTAATGCAAATGCTTCGTGAGCTGTATTTGAACCTCGGTTTAAAGTATTTATGAAATTTGGTATCTTGCTAACCCTGCATGCTCGCCCCTATAGCGTACATATCGTGTACTATATTAAAAAAAATAATATTTTACCAACACAGACCATGAAACGTTATAACTGTAATGCAATAGTTATTAAGTATATTTTTTAACGTAACTGTTCAAGGTAACAGATTGTAGACATACTCGTAATATGCAGGCTTTGCGCTTGGCTTAAAAAAAGGCATTGTAAGATTTCAGTGTTCATCCATAACAAACGTTACATTCATCCCTTAGCTTCTACTGTAGGCAACGGGTTCGACTAAATATTATCGTAAAGAGTAACGAGATGTAGATACAACAAACCCAAAACTTTAAAAATGCCTTAGCTTGTTGAATCGTTTCTACTGATCTCAAGTTCCGTGGCAATCTCTACTGGAATCAAGTGAGCCACAACGAAACCTATTTGACTTATGAAAAATTAATGTTTTTTAAGAAATTAAAACAACATGTTGTATTTCAGCGGAAACTAAACGAAATCGAAAGACATAAATAGGACATGATTGGAAACACTATTGCTGTTATAACTATTTTCCTCCAACTTTTTCCTTATTTTCTCCCCTTTTAAGCCTTCCATGGATTTCCACGATTATTTTAAAACCAAAATTAGCCCAATCGGTCCTGCCGTTCTCGTGTTTTAGCGAGACTAACGAACAGCAACTGATTTTTATTATTATTGTAATTATGTATGAGTCATTACATTGCCCGTAGCAGTATTAACGGTGTTATTATTAGCGTTCTGAATTAATTTTTCATAGCCGCGACCTTTGTCCTTATCACGACTTAAAGACTTCGCTGCGGAAATTCCAGTGTCAGGATTATCTGTGCTAATACTAAAATAGCAATATGAATTAAATCTGCATTCACGTTGCGTATTTTTCGGAATATAGTAATGGCATGTTGATGTACGTGATACGGATTCCAAAAATGTTTAAAATCCTAATCTTTTGATCTTAATCATTAAAATGTTCCTTTGTTTCCTTTTCATATAAAAACGAATAAAGGGATTTATATTATGATTTATGATAAATTGCTTATACATATAAAATGCAAACATTCTCGCATGTATGCACGTAATAAATAAACATAATTTAAGTATACACTTTGAGACCGTTTCTGAAACCTTAGTTAGAGGTTCTTTCAATTCAGATTATTCTTTGAGTGCGCAATCAATCATGTTACATTATTTATTTATGTGGAGATAAATATGGGAGGTTTTGTAATCATTGCAATGGGAGATAAGTTTCGTTAAGTATTATCAGCTGTTTGACATTTCAGAGTGGTTCGCTTTTAATGCTGACAACGATCTGGCTGCAAAGTATATGTTAAATAAAATCTGGGAGATTTGTTCTTAGATGGCTGACTAATGACTAATGTATTTTGCAAGTGGATTATTGAATTTAAAAAAAGAAACATGCTGTATATTTGGGTGAGGTCGAATCATCTACGCATGGGGAAGCATGCAGTCCTAGCGGCTCATGCATTGCTTTGCGTACCAGACATTCCCATTACGTTCCGGCAGCTTAACGCGCCATGGAGTAAACTTGGTTTTGCCGCCGATGTAATATTATGCATACTTATATTTTTTTGGAATTACAACCAACAATATACAGCATGTTTGTTTCTGTAACATTAAAAGCCCGGAATGCAAAGAAATGTTGACAATAGTGTAAATGTTATATTTTTATATACGAAGCACGGGAGCGAGTTGTGCACCAGAATTATTTACGGTTGTGAAAGTCGTTGACCCACCTCGCCGGATCCTTACCACGTTCAATCGATCGTCTCTCGTTAATCTTTACACAGTATAAAACAAAGTCGCTTTCCGCTGTATGTACCTATATATGAAACTAAGCAATATCTTTGAAACTACGCAACGGATTTTGATGCGGTTTATTTTAATAAATAGAGTGATTCAAGAGGAATGTTTATATGTATAATAAAGTCCATTATATAGTAGAGAAATACTGTTATATAATTTATAT
>DWUN01003605.1:0-11822 GCA_018249975.1 Passova gellias
TACTACATTTATTATAAAATACATTTTATTCTATTATCAGCTCGGTGAAGGTCGATCTAGGTTCGGATCTTAGACCAATGGTATCATTTACGAATGCAAACTTACGACAATTATTATTCCAAGTCCATCTAAAAAGGAAAACAATTCGTGCGTTTACATATTATTATTTTTCATTTACGTAATATTTAAAACACAATGCAGCATTCTTTCGTGTTACGTAACGCTTCTCGATTATGGAAATATTTAAAGAATGAACAATTGCACCGATGATTTACGTAACAAAATATAAATATCTTTAATACTATTGTCTTTCGATGTTTTATATTTTTAATTTGTATTTCCTTAGCTTAATTTTAATTAAGAAATCAAATACAAATAACATCAGCGCTAGGCTATTGAACGCAATAAATGTTTTAATAGCGTTTTAAATTACTTACATTACTTGCGATTGTTAATATTCTAGTACATACTTAATTAGTAATTTTACAATCTTATATACCGTTTTCATAACGAATATTGACGTCAGCAACGTTCGACGACATAGCGTCAATATGGTGTTTTCACTATTGACGCAACATACATGATGATGAAGTCCCGTGACGCAATCAATATGGTGTTTGACTCCAGTCAAGCCATCTCTATGATTTTGACCTCGAGTAACGCTTTATATACAGCGGAAGTAAGTTGCCATGTCGTGACCCAGTTCCTATTACCATATTGAAGTATCAAATGAAATTGATTTTATTTAATCTTTACCTTATGTCATTAAATATTACAACAAAAGATATGCAGACCCTGATCACACATTTACAAGCTTTAACATTTACTCTTACCGAGTTTAAATTAAACCTGCGAAGTACATACAATTGACAATCAATACTTTATTTTGTAATCACCATACAGGACTTCCCAATAAGGGGTTGTGAGTGAAATTATATTATTATTATTATTAATCATTTAAGGGTGGGTGTGTTTTTTTTATTTGAACAATGAACCAACAGAAGGTCATTAGCGTACGCCGTATTCGATGTTATCGTCGCTTTCGTGGTTTTTGTATTGTCGTTAAAATAATACGAAGTTTTCTTATTTATTGCGAAGGCCACGTTCGTTCAAGGCGAAGACATGTTCTCCGAATCATGCGACGCTCAACCTTGAAAACCACCATTTTATTGTAACTGAAAATAACACTGTAAGGTTATGCTTTGTTATACTTATTGACCATATATTTTTCTACCACCCTACTGTTCCACTGCTCGACGTTTCCTCTCATAATGTGTAGGTTTCAGCCCACAGTCCACCGCTCTTGCAAAATGCGGACTGGCAGGCTTCACCCATTACACAAAATATAATATACTTTATCACACCTCTGACATATGATATATAACATACATTGTATTTGTTTATGTTATTTGTATTGTGATTTGATTTCATTCGCGGAATATGATCACTTAATACTAGGCATCTAAATTTCCTAAACTGGTCCAAAGAAAACCAATTATTATGCAACCCTTGGTTCAAACAAACGACATTTTTTTTATTTTCCAGACGTACTCGTATGTAGCGTAAATATTTTTCCATATATGTAATGATGAGGTTTCCTAAGATACAAAAATGACATACCTTATTAAAGTCAAAACATAAAATAAATTACTGGTATGTAAATTTATGGTAACAGTTCGATATCTTTTAAAATATCGGTTACAGCGCCATCTGGAACTACTTTCGTGTTCTAACCGACGTTCTGTCACGTAGGACTGAAGCGGGGTCGTTCGCTATGGTGACGGGGGGGATGGGGTTGAGTGGTTGTCATGTCTACTGCGCAGGCTTACACCCCACTCGGCATGTCTAGTTTCGTCTGGGCCAGTACTCAACGCTAGTGTTCTGGCGGCTGTGACTTTAGCGTGTAACAATGATGCCGATTCTTCATAGCTACACGCAAATGGAAAAGATCGAAGCGGGTAAGTTCTGTTTTGAGGCGTTTTAGAATATTTTGACGATTTCTTTATTTTACAAATCCATTATTTTTCTTGCTTTTTCTATTTGGTTTTGAAAAGTTTTTCATGTATACGTATCACATTTTCGAGCTCGCATGTGACCGCGCCCCGAGCTACACACGCACCTGCTGCGCGTGTCAACGCGCGCCGCTTGTCGCGGCTGTTCGGCGCGACCGCGCAATTACATATTGCATATTGCAAGCATACTTATGTTCCGTTTCGCAAGCCACTTCCTCCCCCGTCCGGCCGAGCGCTCAGGCAGTTCCGCATCAGTGAACGGCCAGACCTCACCTCGTCCACTTCGCCATTATCTACCACTACTAGATCGTTTGATATACTGTACTTTTAAACCTCTGTTCTGTTGCTTATTATAAATGTATTATTATACATATCTTTGTGAGTATAGGTATACTCTCCCCTACAATGCTGGAAATGATCGATGTTCCATTGATAAGACCGTTGTTTGTACCTACATTTTTTATATTAACGATTTGCAATAAAGAAATATTGTATTGTGTAAATTATGTAAGACAACTGAATATTATATAATTGATGGGGGACGGGGAGTCAAGAACCTCCTAAACCGACGTGTATGTATGAAGAGAGTGATAAATATAGAAGAAGAACGTCCGGTCTGTAAAGGATATAGATTTTTGTCACACTTTGGATATATATAATTTCTGGCATGGCAAATATCTGCATCGATTAAATATTAACCCTCTGAACTAAGTTAAAGAGCTTATAGTTGTCATATGTGATTCTATTTTATTTTATTTCATTACTCACCCCTATGTAACGGACGTTTCGGATTACTTTTTATTATCCTTACCTTTTTTATTATAGAAAAGATACTAAAGCCTGAGTTCTTTCCTTTACATTCACATACAAACATCTTCTGTGTCCATCTATCTTTATATTATATTAAAGCAATCGATAACGCCACCTTTACCCGTATGCTATCGTTAATTGGAAAGAGACGGGGATGTGTGCATTCTGAGTATCTCCATGCTTGGAATAGGGGCAGACTGAGGGATAGGGTTCCGAATGGGGTATTGAGCACTGCAAGGCGGGTGGTGTGTGGGGATGCATTGGCGCATTGCGCATCCGTCCATCTACGAGTATACCTTAACATAGTTGGCGGCGTACGACTTTATTGGAATTCTTAGAAGATTCTAGATAATCTATAAATCTCATCGTAGAATAGCCAACGGCGATTGGCAGACTTCACGCGCTCATGTAACATCAGTAGGAACTATCAAGCGCCCAACTTTTTTTCATGTTTTTCCTTAACCGTTGTTGGAAAACACGCAATTCTTAAAATTAAAGGTTATGTGTCAAAACCTTGACTAGGAAGTGTTATTGAAGATCACTATACGTGACAATAGATTCAAAATTCATATAGAAAAAAATTCAAATGCAAAACCATTTTCCAATAATAATGCCATATTTAAACTAAACGTAGAAATTGTAATGAATGATACGACAGTAACATCGTATTGGCAGTCACACCGTCTCGTTGCGAGGAGGCTCGATCGATAAATCACCCTGTGTGCCTCCATAGATACCTTTATGAAAATGAACTCCATTGTCGGTGGTCATGGCAACGGCCGGCATCGGATGAACAGATGGGGTCGTCTGCTCGGGGAGAAACGGACCGTGTGTACTGCGCATGCCCGGAGCGGGCAGGGTTCCCGACTCTCCCTTGTGTACTCGGCCATTAGCAATCGGCCACCCTTACACTGATGACGTTCAAATAGTGCTCTGTACATCCCGGGTTCCCTGTCTCGCCAGCCAAGCAGCATGACGGTAGAACACCAGTTTGAAGGTGAGCTTTAGTATTAAATGCGATATTTCAGTACCCTTCTCTATCTGATTATTGTTGATCATAAAATAGATCGAGAATTTTCATCATTACCGATTCTTTCGACGGGGAACATTTTGGAAGCGAAGTGAAATTTGATTGCGTACTTCTAATATTTAATTATTTTCTTGTTCATATACAATTTATTTTGAATGTTAACTTGTTAATTGCGTATTTGCTACAACATTGGTAGGACCCGAGAAAAAAGGCGTGGACCGTATAATAAAATCTACTATACTTAAATACTACATTGATTATCCCTTTTCCAATCTAGAGGACCTATGTTAAGTATAAAAAACGTGTAAGTTGCAATTTTCTTTTCGTGTCGTGCCCAAATATGAATGATTACTGTGTATTCAGGTGAGACATCATTATTGATTGGTAGTTTTCCATTTATTATTGAACTCGTGGGTAGCAGGACACGGGGGATGTGGGGGTGGCAAACAGGGAGGTTGGGGAGAATCTTTCCACTATGATCGATGGGGTTGCTCGGGCGGCGATTGTCGGCGTTGGTTGGGTAGCTAGGGTGCTTATTGATTTTGAACATTGGTAAACTGCAATTAAACGAGATAGATGTCCAGTCGTATCGAAGTTATGATGTTCTGCTGCTGCAATTAAACTATGGTTTAGTTTATTTTTCTTTTTATCTATTTGGTGTTGCTAGTGATCGAATGTGTCGAAAAGTGTTACAAAATTGTAGGTGGTCAGATTTCTTTAAATAAAAACAGATGAAGAATAACGAAAAGTTGGTAAAAAATCTTCGCTTAATTCAGGTAACAGTTTATTTTTCTAAAGGTAAAATATGTACCTGATAAGCGTGTGTGTTAGCAAACGGGGAAAAAAATATTTTGTCTACATACCCACGGTACAGTCTCGAAGGAAGGAATCTATCTCATTCCGCCGAAATAGAGAGCTGAGAGTTATTTGTGTAGCTAATAAGGAAGCCGGGTAGCCCCCCAATCTGGGGAGGCAGACCCCTCGTAGCCGCAGGGAGGTTACAGGTAAGGGAGATTGAAGGTTTAGGAGGAAGAGAGATGAAAGGTTTGGCAGGAAGGGAGGTAAGCTTAAGGCAGCAGAGGCTTATTATATTCTATATATACAACATTCTCTAGTCTGTTTAAGGGTGTGGCTGTTTGCCAATAATTTTATGAGTTGGCATTGGTTACTTATGTCTTATGAGGTCTTTGCTTCTCAGATTCCTAGGCAGCCAGTGCGCATGGCACGTCTAAATAAGTCTTTAGTTTTCTATTTACTGGTCTGTTTGAGTTGGGTGACTTATGATCGTGAACAGAATGGCGCTAGTGCAAAACATACGATCGCTGACTTACATGAATTTAGGTGCGGCGGTTAGTGATCAACTGACCCCCTTTGCAGTGACGTATATAGATTTTTACTTAGACTTGCGCATATTTATTCTAATATGTATTTGTGACAAAAATGATAAAGCTTCGTCAATACGCGTCAGTAAATAATTAGGGAGAGTTCAAAGGGGTTAATTTTGATGGCTGTATGACGGGGAGGATGGGAGTCGGGCAGGTACGGTTTCTCAATTTGCATGCGGCGAATTTACTATAAGTATCTACATCTAGCGATTCTTATAATGTGCGGCATGCGGCATTATGCTATCCTTAATTTAATCGAGCGATGTTCATATCTGTTTGATCTCGTACAGCTTCACGGTGTTAATATTTTTATTGAAAAAAAAGTAGTATTGTCGCGGATATTTCGATAATTTCAATTTCGTGCATAAAAACTGAGATATGTTTATAACGTAGGCTACGCGCAAGGAGGGCAAATTGTGCCTTATCTGTGCATTTGAACAAAACTAAAAATATAAGCATAAAATATTTTTGAAAACTTCGAAATCAGTGACGTTGCAAAAAAGCGTTACTGATTTGTATCCGAGAGCTGCCCAGCAGGCATGTAGGCTTCAGCTATGGGGAGAGCCTAGGCTTTCTAGGCGCTCCTAGGCGCTCTAGATACATTGTACCTAGGTAAAATCTATCTTCATAAAACGTATAGCCGTGATGGCAGGGAGAATTGCCCGTTCTGCCGACGGAAAAGCGGAAACAAAGTGTCACTTCCCATCCTCCCAGTAAGAAAATAAATACCGGCTTATTTAGAGATCAAATAGCGCTGACGCGGTGGGGATTTCTACCCACAACCTGTTCTACCGATGAACAAATTTAAACAGAATTATTTGCAGGATAAATAGTATGGGGATTCTCTACCCACAACACATTCTCCCGTTCGAAAAATTGAAGCCTAATCACTTACGGTTGACTCTCATTCTCCCTAAGACAAAAATAGCCCTAAAAGTGGTCTGATAGAGGAAAAGTATTTTATAAATTCTTGCACTTACCAGTCACCATCACTGAAGAGTTCTGGGGTGACGTTCATTGTAAAATGTTTGCGTATCTTAAATGATAATTATGGTGTTGTCTTGGTTTTATTGTAATAATTACGCGGATTCAAACACAGACAATTTTTAAAAATAGAACTTGCTTTTGCAATAGCGTGGGTTGTGGGAGGTAGAAAAGGGGTGGATCGCCGTGAGGTGCGGTGCGGGAGCGTTGCCAGGTGAATACAGCGCATGTACAGTAATGAGTATAACTAGCCCGTCTGAGACTGGGCGCGGCCATTAGCAATCTGTTCTCGTTGCCAGTAGGACGTGTGCAGCGACGTTTGTATTTGCTTAGCCTTATAGTGCCTTTATTTCAATCCTGAAAGTAATGGAAGTATCACCACCTGGTAAGTATTTTATTTGTATTTTGAAACCATTGGACCTGCAGATTTTATCAATAAAAAATTCAATGAATGTGACGATACAAAAGAGGTAGAATTACGTACAGTATTTTAAATGGTTTATTGATTTTGCACGACCGTGGGTATCCAGGTTGGACTAGGTTATAGACAGAGTCCTGAGGTGAGCGGCGGGATCGGTGCAAGCTGCACACGCATGAGCAATAATAAATATAACTACCCACGTTGTTGGTGAAAGCAATTTATATTTAATCAAGCGAAATTTCAGCGTACGTAAGGATAGCAAAGAAATGAATCATTTTAGTCGTCACCTCGATGCTCATTTATTAACAGATATTGATTATTGTGTGACTTGGGGTGAGGGTCTGAACCCCGTCTGCGGTCAGGAGGGGTGGAGGGCGGTACACGTATTGCGCCTGTTCCATAATTTGGATGTCTAGCTCGTCTGATTCTGGGGTGGTGGGTGATTTTGGTATAGGGTCGGATTGGGAAAACCGATACTGTCCCTCGTAAGGGGCAAAGCGATGGTGGTGTTCTCTGTGTATAGGCTATTAGAAGTTGGCGGATTTTTATTACCTGGCAACTAGATCCGTGACTTTGGCTGCGACTTTTAAGGATCTGTTTTGGCTTGTTGAACGTTTGATCATTTCATTGACTACGATATCAGCAACGCTTCTGAGCAGATGACAATACATGCCGAAATATTTAGAAAACATTTGTTTGGGATATGTAACATTGAGTAAAAGAATTGCTTAAAAAGCAGTCGAGACTTTTTGAAAAAACACATATGTATCTTAGATAATACCTATGGCAGTTCTGCCTAATCTTCAAGAAGCATTGGTAATTCTGTTATGTTCTGTATGTTAAAAAGGTTTCGTTCATATTTAAATTTTTTTGTAGAAAGCGTTTACCATCTATAAAAAAAATCAGGTTCATCGATTGAGTGGGGTTCGGATTGCGGTGGGTTAGACCGGGGAGTGAGGCTTCCTAATTATGTACAGCGAGCGGGGTATAATCAGGTTGAGTGAAGGGAGTGCGGATGTTAAATGAATATTGCGCATTTTAGTCGTAGAATTTTCGTTTCCTGACGTTGTCATATTTAGCTGCCTTTACCTGTAGCACGGATACGCGATTTTCGTAATAGCATTTGTTAGTTACATCCAAGTATGTATATAAAATCGCTGTCCTTGTCCATCTTTCCTAAGAACAATGGAAGATGCATTGTTTATTAATTTTGTTATGTTAAATTCGCGATGGATTGTCGAGAACTGTGAGACACGTTTAAGAAAAACAATAAATTGTAGCTGTGTTACGATTTTCCTTTAATGATGGAAGATGAAATCAGTTGCCCGACGTAAGAAGGGTAAGAATTGAATGTATTGCGCTGGTCTGTACTGTAGTTTAAGGATTTATTGATTTACCAGAAGCGTGGGTTTCGGGGGTAGAAACGGGGTGTTGGATCGTGAGGTGCGGGGCGGGAGCGTTGCCAGGTGCATACGGCGCATGTGCAATAATGTGTATAACTACCCCGGCCGAGACCAGGCGTGGCCATTAGCAGTTCGCGTTCGTTTCTTGTAGGACGTGTGCCGCGTCGGCTGTGTTTGCTTAAATATTGAAAATAATGGAAGAAGTAGCACCTGGTAAGTCTCTACTTTTGCTCTTTCTTGAAAGCTTTGGAATTGCCGGTTATTAATAAATTAATAAGAATTAACAATTGTTTTAAAACAATTCTTATCGATTCATATCATATCAATTTATGTCGCAGATTGATATTGCAGCGTATAAGGCGATAGAAAAAAAAAATGGAATCAGTCGCCCGATTACTTATTTATTAATAGATATTGATTATTGAGTGGGTTGGGGTTGAGGGTCCGACCCGTGTGTGTAGGCAGGAGAGGGACGAGGCGTGGAGGCTACCGCACCTGTTCTATAATTAGAAACTTTGTGTTGTTTGATTTTGGGGTGAGTAGTAGGTGGTAGATGATTTTAATAGGGGGGTGGGGTGGGGAGAAGATCGGTGCCATCCCGCTAGGGCAAGGATAGAGGGGTACTGCGTAGGTAGCAGATGTAGGTGGTACGAAACATGGGAAGATTGTTGGGGGATAGCGCATTTAGGTATCGATTAACAGGAACATGAGTTTTATAGGAAATAAGACTGACGCAGATTTATAGATAACGAAAAGATAAGGGATATTTAAAAGTTTACAATAACATGAATTAATTTCGTTTATATTACTTATGGAATAGGTAATTCAGTTTGAATTATTGATATTTTTTTAAATCGCACTAACCTTTACATTTAATTTGGTAATGTTCATGAAAAAAACCTATGTTGCCTTATATTCCTAATCCTATAATATTATTTTTTATTAGTCGTATAATTTTAATTTCGCCTGATCGATATAGATTCAATCACGCTCTCGACCACACTTTGAATGTGTTCCGCGTAGTTGTTGGATCTCTTTACGCTCCTTACATACAAATTACGGTGATTGCAGCAAACTGTCTTTAGTAAACGTTATGTATAATTTTTTTTTATTTAATTACAAGTATTTAAGAGGTCATTGCACTTTCAATAATCGATAAAGAAGAAAAATACAAACACGTATTCACATCTACGGGGTTACAAATGTTCACGTAAACGTGCGCACTTAGAGAATTTTCCGAGCTTTATATTACCAAAGCTCTTGGCGGCCTTAATGTGTTTTATTCGTAACTTGTTCTTTTTATATGTAACAATATTATTTTTAACATAAAACTTTTTAACGCGCACTATCTGTAACAAATACATCGAATTTTATCTCATTTTGTAACTACTTTCGATATTATCGAACATATGAATATTACTGACTGAAACATTTTCTTTTAAGACGAACCAAACATGTATCTAGTTGGAGGTATGATGAGAATATCACATGAGATTGCCAACAAACACTTCAGTATTAAGATTAAAAAACAATTGTATAGTGAAGACAACAGTGTTTAACTTTGTTCGAGCTACGATCTGGACAATCGGAATAAAGCAGGCGTCATTTATAGACCAACATTTCTAACGCTCGTCAAAATGAAATTACCGAGACCATACCTAATTGAATTCCATGCAAGCGTGCATGAGATTACATGCGCCATGGACACGAGCGCACGCGACTCGTATGCAAATGTCTATCGTATCGCATATGCATCGTGTATTGGATCGTTATGCGCTTTCTTACGTGTGCTCAGATTATATGCTCTGGTAATGATATATAGGTAGGTACTCTCGGGCTTCACGCCCCGTTGCCAGCTACAGGATGCTGCTACTTTATGCTGTACTGCTCGTTCCTGCCTGCTTCGCTTTCCTAAACTAAAAGCCACTCAATGGAAACGTAATTTAATTTATGTTTATTTTCAATTATCTAATTGGACTTTCTAATTTTTTTACACCGTTAACGGTAAAATATGGATGGATCTGAACAACTTTTGAAAAATCATTACATACATAATATGTCGATCATTTCTATAAATAAACATTTCGTTTAGTCCGTATCCTTAAACAAAATCCTATAGCATAGCTGCATGACGTGTGTTTTTAAACATTTTTTTTCTCCTTATCATTAAATATTAGGTTTGATCTGAATGAGTGGCACGTCTTTGAACCAGAGCATTTTATGAAAATAAGTCCCGCTGTAGATCGAGCGGCGCGCCGTTCGCACGCACCGCGCCTGCAATCAGTCGGTGTCGGCACGCGGCGAATGCGCACGCGCATACTATCGCTTTCGTCTTTCAGTACTATTACTATTATCAATGTTGTATTACAAAATTTGAAAATGCCAGTTCGTGTGCGGGCGTGTGTGTGTCTGTCGTAGTCATATAGTGCAATGAAAATTGGATGTTGTTAATATAGTGTGTGTGTGTGTTATTGTTGCGTGCGTTAAAGAAAGCGTCACGCGTTAATGAGATGCATCACGGAGAAACAATAGGGGTTGTGTGCTAGTCGAGCCGGTTGTCGATACCCGGCTCCCATGACTCTGTACGGACAATTTTCATCCGCCAACCGCGTCCTGTGACAGTTGCGTCAATAACCGCCGTCGACCGCTTCATGGCCCACAAATGAAATGGTAATTTCACGCAAACGCATATAAAGTACAATAGATAGAGTGCAAGTGCAATCTTAGCGTTATCTTTTTATCATAATATATTATAAGCTTGACTGGTACAGGTTCGGGATGCGTCACCCATCTGCACGGGTTGCTTGTGCCCACTATGTTTGAGATGGTTATTCTCGATTATTCGAACTTATACACTGCATTCAGAGTTTTTTAATCGTGTTACAAAAATAATAGGATTAGCTCTCGAGATTTCGATTGTCACTAAATTACAAGAATTAGTTTTTAAATAATATTATTCACGTGTAAATTGTTACTGTAGATATATTATCATATTTGACTTTTTAAATATGTACTAGTTTAAGTAGCCACGGTAACGAATATTGAGAAAATATTCAACCAAGCTTTAACTAATAAATCCTAGATTCATATCGAGGTAATGCGCAATTTACCATTGCAGGTAAATTAAAAAATTTACTTGTAAACCTCGCCATAAATATATAGGTACCTATAATATGTAGTAGCGTCGAAGTTTTAAATTTCGCCTGAAGACAACAATTCGTAATGTTAAGTTGCATGCCTTCACTTACGACTATATGTATTACTTACCTAGAATTTTAGTCAGCAGTTCCCTATTAAACATTTTATTTACAACAAGTATCGCATATATGGAGCTTTTGGAATGTGCCTTAAATTCACATCAAGTGACTTGATTAGCCGGCTCTTTGTTCTGTAACATATTGAAAAACATTACAGAAAATAAAACGTTCCCAACATGAAATAGCACTCCGCCGGCGTCGAAAAGGGAAACGAAACTCAGGAAACGCTCGGCGCACACAACGAACATTTTTCCGACAAGAAAATACTCTTTTGAATGGAGATATTCCCGGGCCGGTTAACTACCGGATGTTTATTGCCGAGTGTTATATGTACCGATCTCTGTTCGAGTCGTAATTTGAATTGTAACGCTATGGCAATATAGTCGAAATTCTTTTGTACCGCGTCATCGGTTCTACTTGAAGTGTGAGAACGTCAGTGGTTTGTTTGTTTGTTGGTTGGTTGCCGAGTTATTATACAGGTGGCCCAGAAAGACCGAAGTGGTGTGAATTCCTTATAACT